>WBMW01006320.1:536911-655656 GCA_013396635.1 Penelope pileata
GCCCGCCCCGGGGTGTCCGCTCCCGAGGAGGCGGCGGGGCGGCCCCGCGCCCCGGGCGGGCGGCGCTCAACAAGTCCCGGACGCGGCGGCGCCCCGGAGCGCCCCGTGCGGCCCCGGGGCGGGCGCTGAGGCGAAACGCTGCTGAGGGTGCTGAGCCCGGGCGGTGCTCCGCTGTGTGCACGGGGCCGGCGGGTGGCGGGGTCACGGAGGGGACCTCGAGGAGAGGTTAACGAAAAGTTGGTGGGGACCGGAGTGCGGGGCAGGGCCGGCTCCCGGCGGGTTCAGTGTCCGCGGTCGGGCTGTGCAGGGCACCCCGCTCCCCGCTGGCACGGCGGGACCCCGCGGGCCCAGGCTCAGCGAGGGCGGGAGGGGCAGCTTTCTGTGACTGGTTCTCCCTTGGGATGGCCCAGTAGACACACGGTGTGACAGACGATAGGTGTGCTTGAGGGTTTGCTGTGTATTCATCCGGATTGCTGGTTGATTTTTAAATTCCGTATAATGATTCTCACTCACCATTAGGTGAGCAGCGGCCGTGTTGCTGTGCCATGCTGTTTGGGGTCTCCCAGGAGGAGCACACAGGAGAGCAGCACTGTCCTGGCAGCAGAGTAAAGCCCTCCGGCTCCGCTCAGCCCCACTGCCCGCAGCGTGCGGCTCCACTCCAGCAGATCAGGCTGCCCGTGCCTGGCCCCAGGCGCTGCGTGCTCTGTTCCACAGGACCCCGGCACTTCGCAGCCAGAGCAGCAGCCACTGCAACCTGTGTGCAGCACGGCCAGCCGTGCGCGTCTTTAGCAGCACTCAGCATGCTGCCAGTGTCGGTCTGTTAGCACATGGTGCTTGTCTTTCTTACCTGAGTCTGCATGCTCACAGAAGAGCGTTATGTTTGTGTGTATTTACACCCCTGGGAGGTAAATTTGCCTCCCAGAGAAGACTGCTGCACGGTGTGAATCAAGCTGCTGGCAGTACACACAAACACCTCTCATGTCCTCGGCAGCACTGTGATTCATTGAGTAGGTGCAGGTATGCCCTGGCTTCAGAAGCCAGTTTCTGACTGTCCTGACCCACTCCATTTCTACTTTCAGCACTAAGGCTTTTAAGTACTATAAACTAGGAAAAATACTATAATTTAACAATTTAAAGAAATAAAATTGTTGTTTCTTTCTGTTTCTTTAGGGGCTGATAGCATAGGAGTGCATACAGCTTGGTCTAAGGATTCTTTCAAGCAAGTTTGGTGCAACAAATTAAAGTGAGGAAAGCAGATCTGAAATGAATGCAGGGGACTGACGGCAGGAGTGCGAGAGGGCAGTGGCCTGGCACCGCTTTGCTCCTGCAGGTGATCAGAGCGGATCCCTGGCATGGGAGGAGGTGTGTCTGCCTGATCTGTGGGAGCAAAGTGGGCTGGGTGGGATCCTGCTGTGGAGGTGGGGTTCAGAACAGGAGGTGTCAAATTCAATTTGACTCTAAAGCAAAGTCGTTTGGGTGCTGTTCTTGCAGTGTACTCTTCCCAGGTAATGCAATTAAAAGAGGCATGCGCTGTTTTGGTGCAGAGTGTGGATAGAAATGGCACACGTATGCGATTGACATCTGCACCCCTTGGTGGAATGGCATTTGAGTCTAGGGGTATCACTGGCTCTTCACAAAGTCCTTTCCATGGAGCACCTATGGTGAATATATCATGGAGTCTGCATTGGAGTCAGTACATTAAAGGAGCCTGAGAGGTGAACGATACCCATGCCATCAGGCCTGGCAGCCGTGTGTTGTCCAGTGGAAAGAAGTCCCTGGTGTGCCTGCACTGTGGTCAATCCTGACAATCACTGAAGTGTAGAGAGAGATTGGAAGAAGTACTTTCTGAACAAAAATCTTTCTTCTCCAATTTCTGAGGTCTTGGAAAGAGAGAATAAATATGAGAGTGGGAAGGAGGGAGAGGGAGAGGGAGAGATTGCTTCTCTGTGTCACTGTAGCCACATCCTTGTCCAAGGTGAAGAGGCTGGGCACTGGGGAGCACTCTTTTTTCCCTGCTTCTCCAGCCTGATGCTGGAAGAGGTGTGAGCGTGCCGTGTGAGGCTGGCGGGTGGGGTGAGGATGGCGCAGAAACCTTCTGAGCCTGTAGGGCCTTGCCTAGAACTGCCGGGATTTCTGATATTGCCAGAACCAATTCATTCCCATGTGTCAGAACACAGGTAACCCCACGGTGCCGATCAGACGGACTCGTCTTACGTCGCAAACTGTCTATGCAACCCACAGCTCCTGCTCTGGCTGCACGTAGGTCTCTGACCATTTGAAATTAGATCAGAAAGAATAAGTAACATAATTACCAATACTCTGTCGTGAAGCCTGGAATAATTTGTGGTCCTGTTTATTTTGTGTTTTGCATGGAGTCCCTGTGAATCCCTGCAGGATGCTTCCTGCTGGTAACTCCCGCTGCATTACAATCTGTGTGACCAGTACTTGTGCGTGGAGATGGTGTTTTATTCTGCATGCATGTAGCAGTTTCACAAGGGTTTTTTCCAAGTGGACACACCAGGTGCTATGGTCACCTCTCAGTGTGTCTCTGGCTTATGAAAACCCAAGCTGGAGAACTGAGCTTTCAGCCACACACACGCCAAGGTGGCCTTGGTCTGTCCCACCTTGAGATGTGGAGTTTGCAGCAAGTATGGGTATGGGATGGGTACAAGTCAGTGTGAAAGGATTCCGAGTGCCAGGGTTTGGCAGAAGTCCAGGTTAATCCAGAAAAAAGCACACTTTTGGTCGTGGCTTGTTCTAGACAGAGACATATTGAATGCAGAACAGTCTTCGAACTGTGGAGGAAGTTGCCTCTCATTTATGTGCTTTGTTTTGTTTGGTTGAGTTCTCTGTCAGCTCCTTTTTCACCACCTTCTTTCGAAAGCCAGGTGTGAATTCATTGTCATCCTTGAAATGAAACTTCCACATTTACTCTTTGAATGGATTATAGGCTCGCCTCGGGCAACACAAACCTTCTTGTTGCTTGATTAGTGAAGTGCTATTTAATTTAGCTTTCCTATGTGCATGCAAATGTTTCTTAACTGGCAATTTGCAAAATGCAAAAATCTTCAAGTTGTGGCTGAGAGTAAACTGGAGAGTTTCCTCTCAGACTAGTAATGGTAGAAACCGTCAGTATTTGTAGAAATCTCTCTATAGTGCAGAGCTCATTGTCCTGGCGCAGGAGCAGACGCCTGTCCCGCTGGGCTGCGCGCAGACCCAAGCAAGCACAGTCCTGCTCTGCCTGCTGCTATAAAGCGTAATACTAGAGAGGAGAAATGGATCCTGATAGGCTATGGAGGACAGGTAAATTAAGACAATGTAGGTTTATTAACACTAGCAGCTCCGCTGTGTTTTTAGAAGTAAGTAAATATTTATTTTAAATTTCCAGTTGCCTTTGGTTACAGACCTTGAGTGAAAACCTTGCTGGTGAGGTTGGTGTGCAAACCACCTAGGTAGACTTGGTTTTTTTCTCCTTATTACAAATAAAAAAATTCTGTACATGGTATGGATTAGTGGAGGTAGGGATGGGATTGGTGAGACTGTAAGATGATATTTATTTCCTCAATCTCCCATAAAAAAAGACTGAATAGGAGTAATTTGCTGGGGATTTTTGGTGCGATCTATTTTTTTGTTGTTGGTTGGACACCGACCAAGGATAACCACTTTGCCCTTAAAAGGAACTGCGTTAGCAAACCATAACTATGTGCAACTGACGAGGTGTGCTGGAGCTGCTGGCAGCTCTCATCCTTGTTTGTGGGTTCGGTTTGGAGCGGTCGGTGAGCTGCCATCAGGGACGCAGCACGTACCTCTGGTTGGTGTGTGCTGCTTGCTCTGTGCATCTGAAAACTCAATATTGAAAAAGTGCTTTTCACAATCAGGTCCTCAATGTGTGTAATGCGTCCCACAAAAAGTACAGCGGCATAGACCTGTACCTTTCCAGTCCCTGCTGCTGAGCCCGGGTTGCTGAGAAGCCCAGAGGTCCTGCAGCAGCTGGTGTTGTGCTGTAAGCACTGCTGCGGGTTCAGCAAGGATGGAGTTAGGTTCTTGTCTCAGAATGAGAGTGCCCATTGGTTTTCCCTTCATTACCCTGGAGAATTCATAATACTTTCATTTTGATTTATTGAATGACTTATTTAAAAATAGCAAGCAGCTTGCTGATTCCTATTGCTCGAGGTCGGCCAAAAGAATACAGAAGACTGAAAGAGAAACTGTTATTAGTGTTTGTATTTATTTGTAAAGATGGTTGAACAGGAAATACAAAGTGAGTAAAAAGAGTGTGCCTTATCTTCTGTGGTGCTCACCTTGGTGTTCCTGGACTTGGGGTGACATCTAACTGCAGCGTGTTGCAGAGCAGAGCATGTGAGCTCTGCGCATTGCCCGTGCTGACGAACAATCTGCAATTTGATCGCTTTCACCTTTTGGGCAACTTGCCAAACCTTCCAGTCTGAAGCGATGGCTGCGGTGACGTTGGCTTCATTGTATGAGAAAGTACATGTGTGGGTGGTATTTGTTGTTTGACAACAAAACTAACGAAGACAGGAAACTGAACAACTTCTGTTGCTTGAACTTCGGATAAAAATACAGATATTTTTATTGCTGTTTTTATGAAAGATAAGAGTCAAACTTCCATAAAATCCTGACCCAGCTGAAGTTGGTGGAAAAATCCCTCTAGTTTAAACGGATTTGGAATTTCAGCTCAATTACATAACCACGGGTGCGCATCTGTTAGTCTCCTGAAACCTTTCCCCATCAGTCCTACTGATCTTCAAGCATGGCTCCAATCTGCTGGAGGCACTTAGCATCACTGAACACAGAGTCAGAGCAGGTAAAACGCCTCCACGACTGGATACCGAAGTGTGAAATTACACAGCTCATCATTTTGCCATCTTGAATGTATTTTTTAACATAGTGGATAAAAGCTTACTTGAACTTTGGATAGGCAGTGCAATTATGACAAGCAGTCATAAGATGGGTTGGTTACTTAGAAAATTTTCTGCTTCAGCAGATCAAGCAGCTAACGACTGCATTGTACTGACATAAAGAACATTGTACAGTGACCTTCTATCAGCTGGACTTTCTGGTGAGCTGAACATTTGAACCAGCTTGATCTTTTACACATACATGCCTGTGCTTTTGAAATAGCCAAAAGGGGCTGTCTTTGAATTGAGAATGTTTTTGACCACATATTTTATAGCAAGACTCTTTTTTTTTAATGTAATTGTGTAATATGTAATTACGTAATATGTAAGTGCTGCCTAAGGAAAAATCTGAACCGACGTTTTACAGCCTCCCGTGCTGCAGGTGTTGTTGCTCTGTCTGTCCAGGTGAGCAGCGGGGCCTCGCTAGCTCGTGGCACAGGGCTGTGGGAAGTGGTCCTCATCTGGCACAGAGCTGGATGGGGAAAGCAGGAAAGTTAATAATGGTGAAACTGAGGTTGCTAGGGATTGATGGCAATCTTTTGCTTTCAGATGTGTGGCCAGCAGTGTTGTAGACACCTGTCCTTCCTTCCTCGTGGCATGAGAGAAGCAGCTTGTGCTGCCTATGTTCTTCCTGCCACTGCTCCCTCCGGGATGGGGCTCTAGGTTTTACCAAGCTGACCTGTTTCATCAGAACCAAAAGGAGTAAAATGTCCCCTTCCCATCTTTCCTTCCTTCCTCCAGCTCCCAGTGACACACCAGTCTCCTTGGGTTTCTGCCAGAACTCATTGTGTGCTTCGGTGGACTGCCTTACCTCGCTGACTCAGCCAGCAGCGAGTACAGTCTGTGGGCTCTGTAACTCCCTCAGGTGGAGGTGGCTCTGGGAAGGGCTGGGCAAGCGTCATGATGATGTGAGGGAAGAGATGGTACATCACAGCTAGGGCATGGAGGAGGAAAAGGAAAGGCAGGGAAGGGAGCGAGCCTTCCCTTCCTCTTTTTGAGGACAGCATTCCGTTGGCTGGGTGGGCTGTGCACTGAACTTGGGCCTTGATTCTTCTTCATGTTCTTGGTGAAGGCTCTTCTCCCATGAGACATGTTCAGTCCATCCAGTTTGCCAGAGGATTGGCGTCTGGAGAGACTGGGGAAGCAAAGGTCACATTTGACCTCCGCATGTGTCTGCTCGTGTTATTCCGTTGCCTCCAGGGATACTGAGATGAAACTGTGATACCATTTTGCTGTGTAGACAGACCCCAAAATAAGCTCCTCTGCTGGCAGCTCTGCTACTCTGAACAGGAAAACTGTCAATGTTTTTGTCTGGAGCCAAACATAGCTTTGGTAGAACATCTAAACTGGTGGCAACACTCCTTATGCTCATCTCTTCTGGAGGACCTGGCACGAGATGAGTTAGAGGAGACAAGAATGCATGCGTAACAGTGATCGTGTCATGTCTCCTCCAGGCTCTAAGCTCTGGGGATCAGCACTGACCCTTGAAGCTTTCATCCTCAGTGCCTGATTCATTCAGAAATTGGATACATCTGTGAACTACCTTAGTCTGATTTCACTGATCATTCAAAAAAAAAAAAGAAAGGAAAAAAAAGCAAAGATCCTTTTTTCACTGTGATGCTTTGATGCATAGGCAAATGAATTAAGTTTTTGCACCCTTTGAAGACATCTGCTATCTCCAGTCTCTTATCTTCCCTGGCTGCTTCCAAGCTCAGGTAATTGCTCCTGACCTTAGAAATCTCATACCTGTTGGTAGCTTATTTGCAAGAGATCTTGAAAATAAAGCTGATCTCTTTTTTCACTGGAGACACTTTGCTGTGTATCTTTATCCACAAAACAGTCTTCCAGGTGCAGACAGACCAGATGAGCGTTCTTACCGAGGGGCCAGTGAGGTGGTGTTTCTTCACTGCCTCTCAGGTGCCTTCATTTGGGAGCTCTGCTTGCTTAAACCTGAATGAGTTTATAGGAGAAGTGATGGCATTTCTCCATCCTGCTTGGAATCACTGCCATTCTTACTGATACCAAACCAGCAGAAAAGCGAAAGACACAGGGCTTCTCATACATCTTCAGTGGTGGTCTTGGAATAGTTGAAATCAAGGAGGTGAAACATAACGTAGATTCCTAAATTCGTGTGTTTTACTTAGACATGAAATTTGGTGAATACGGGCCAGGTGGATATTTCTGCCCATAACAGAGTCCATGCACAAGGCTGTGTTAATGTAGAGCTATTGTGTACAGCTTCTTAGCGTAGACAATCACAGTTAAGGTCAGCAAAGACAGCAGATACTTTTCTATTAGCTACTATTACAATTGTTACAATTGCTACAGTAGGAAAAATCATTGTTGTTTCAGGGAAAATAAACATTCACAGGAATACCATGGAAAATACCGTGATGTGAGGTTTCAGAGCTTCAGCAACTGCAATAGAAGTACCTAATGTGATGGCACTCACTAATTACAGCATGTGATTACAATTGGCAATGTAGTAAGAGCAAAAAAAAACCCAACTTACAGTTCAATGAATTTATCTGCTGCTGTGTGTTAATGCACCAGCTCTCAAGCTTTCTCAGAGCTGGGCAGACAGACCCTGGTGTGCTGTGCTCTTCTCCCTTCCTGCTCGGTGGCCCTCTCCTGTCCCCTCCCTGAGGCAGGAGGCACGTAGCGTCTTGCTGGGACCTCCAACTCGCAGAGCCAGGCACGTATGCCACCCAGAGAAACGTGATAATTGTCTTAGTTAATTTTAAACTCACCATTTGGGAAACCAATAATTGGGAAAGCAATTATGGCTTCCCATTCTGGGCCAACCAGCTCCTTTTTGACTTGTGTCTGGTGGAAACCCCAGTGTTAGGCGGTGGGTGTGTTTTGCAGAGCTTAACATGCGGTTGCAGGATTGCTGAATGAGAAATGAACCTGTTTTGCAAATACAGTCCTCTGCTTTCCTTCTGCTTAAGGCTTTATCTTTGTTCCTATGGTGGAGGGAAAAATCTGAATTATCTTTGTTGAGAACTGGAAATGGTGTATGGGAAGGGCCACAGTTGTTTTACTTACTATCTCCCCCTGTAATCTTATTAACATCCCTCTCCAATTTTAATAATGCTTACACTTCTGGTGTTGGGTGTTGCGGGATTTCAAATGTCACAAATCAATGCCTGGATGAGTATGTTCTTGTAAGCGTGTATGAACACCTGTATAAGCCGGTACACGAGTAAAGTTTCTGGTGTTCTTCTGGATGTGTGCTGTATGATTGAGGAACATCGCAGGTCAGTGTTCTACGCTTCTTGTAGATAGATTGCATTTAGTCAGATAACACATGTCTGCACTGACAGTGAAGCGAAGGAAACTTCTTGCTGGCTCCAGTTCCTGCTGCCTGCTGTGATGCATACTGTGCATCTGTACAGCAAATGTTTAGATTTGTTCTTTAGTATTTACGAAATACATAACTCTGGACGCTTTGTACATTCAGTCAAATGATGAGGATACAGACTTTGTTCTACCAAGTTGAAAACAAATACTACAGTCACACATATATTGGAGAGAACACGTACAGTGACCTTAAAATGCTTCATCTGACTTGTGGTTAGAGAGCAGCAGCTTACGAATGCTTAGAGTGATCAGATTAACTTGGTTTATGTATAATGAGCAATCGCTGGTGAAACAAGTAATTAAATGCAAAGTATACTCCAAAATGTAATGATACATTGAAATTCAGGGCAGATTATTTCCAAGCATCATTACAAGAATGTTGTATCTCTTTGTATTCCTGTATGAATAGAGATTTCTGGCTAAATGGAAATTCAGTCTGCACAATGTGTTCTTTCCTTCCGGTGAGAACATGGTTTGGGGATGGCAAAAATGGGATCCTTCTTACAAAAAGAACGCTGCTAAAGGAGCTCAAACTGCAACTACTGTATGAAGGAGTGGGAATAAACCAAAACCTTTGTCCTTACAGAGATTTAATTTACATACTTTTTACTTGTATGATGTTATCTTGGTAATAAGTTCAGTGTTTCTCATTGCTGCTATTCTGTTTTGCTGTGAGCTCTGCTTCTGATTTCTTTCTTGTTCAGAAAAATAGAGCGGTTCATTGCTGTCCCTAGACCATAGCCTGCTGTTCAGGCCATGCCTGAAAATAATCTTGCAGCTATTGATCTCTTATTTTGGCGGGATGTGCTTCGTGTCAGATATATTCATTTCATTATTATTATTATGTATTCACTAATGCTTTCCATTAGTAATGCTAGGCTGAAATACATTGATTCCTCTTTCCTCTCCTGCCTTGAGCTGCGTATTTGTTCAGTGGTGGGCCAAAAATGGTAAAGCCTTGTTTAAAAAAATATACCGTGACTTTTGTTTTCTTACCAGACAGCAGCTTTAATGGCGGTCCATAACACATAGCATGCTTGCATCTGTGTCAGAAAGTAGAAGAGATGGTCACAAAGTCAGAATGGAAAAGTAGCTTGTAAAATGCAGCAGAGCTGTGTGGCAGGTTGGTGGTCCAAAGCCATCCTGTGGCTGTCGGTGCTTTTACTAGCAATCAGAAGAGGGCTTTTCGGTGGCATTAGACCAACTGACTGCATAGAAAATCAGATGGCAAGCCAAAATCCCTCTCTTGGACTGTGCCTTCTTTAGCAGCTGTATAGTGTTACTGTTGTACATAAAGCAAGGTCTCATAGTTACGTTAAAATCATTTCTCTATTGGCAATGCAAATCTATCCAGAATGGGAGCAGTGTGAGTGTTGGTGTGTGGGTGTGTGTTGGTTTTTTTGTTTGGTTGGTGTATTTTTTTTTAAAGGAACTTCTCTCCCCTCGTCTGGAAAGCAGCCAGGGTGGCTTGTGAGGGATCTGTTTTTTTGGAATGAAGAGGCATTGGGGCCAAGTCTGATTATGGTTGCCGGTAGCTGAAATACTGCAAGTACAACTTCATGGGTTGAGGGAGAAAAGGAAGCTTGTGTAAAAAATGGCAACGGTATCAAGAATATTAAGTTAAGGTGTTGCTGGTTTTTTTTAAGCAGCTGGTTTCCCAAAACATAGTCCCACTAGCATTTTTTCTATAGGGAGTTTTGGATGCAGTCAACTTCTGTACACTCTCCACCCATGTAAAATATTTTAAAATGTTTTTTAGAGGTGCTTTTTCTGTAGTTGTAAAATGAACTGTTTCATTTGTAAGGGGAAAAACAAACAAACAAAAAACACATAGTGGCACATATGGCCATAGCTGCCAGGTTACTTAATGTACCCAGGCCTCTAGGGTCCAAACTGTGCATGGCAGGGACTCACTCAGGCATCTTGGTCCTTGCAGAGTCCCAGCAGATCCATGAGGACAAATGGGAGTTCATGGGTGTCCCCCAGAAGAGCAGAGGGTGGCAGAAGATGAGGCAGATGCAGTTGTACATGCGGCCACGCCTTCAGCTGGCACACATCGATGCAGCTTCACTGCAGGTCGATGCTGTGCCGTTGGGGTGGGCGATGTTCTGTGCTGGGCAGCTGCTTTCTTCTTGCGCGGTCCCATCGTGCTCAGTGGTGCCCAGCTCCCTGTTGGTAAATTAGCCCGAGTTGTTTGTAAAACCGACTGCAAAGTATGTGTTGTGTGGGACTTCGTGGTTCTGCTCGTTTTCCTGTTGCCATCTGTCTGTGCAGACCATTACAAAGCCTGTTAGAAATAAAGTCTGTGCTCCTGGTGTGCTCACCTGGATCGACAGGTACTGCACAAGAAAACAGGGGATTTAAAAGAACATAGGTGGGGGTCAGTTTTAACCTTTACAGGGGCATTTCTATATGCTTGAGTCACATGCAGGTAAATTCTGATATTCTTGGGATGCTAATACTTACAGCATATAGGAAACACAGAGGACTTAATGTCTATTAATTGCTAGCGAACTATTTGAAAGTAACTAACTTCAGCTTTTAAGCAGCAATACACCGGAAGCAAAGGAAGGTGGTACAAGCCCAGTCAGATTGTGCTCAAGCTATGACATTTATAGTCTGTCCAATTTAAGTCTCTCAGTTTGATTGTGAATATAAGATACCTCTTCTTATTCTAGTGCTTGCTGATCCCTTGGCTAGGTGGTTCAATACTTGAGCTGTTTGATCAATACATTTTTTGCTGTTCAGGGTAAAATCCAAGCTCAAATTTAACTGAAATTGGAGGAGACTGAAGTTTGACTGCAATGTGATCATTATATCAGGGATATGTCTTAGGGTGCAATGGACTGCAGATATACTAGATGTAAACTACCAGAGAATTGTAGGCTGCGTATTCTCTGTAGTGAAAAAAGAAAAAATCATCTGAAATTCCTCAAAAGTAATGCTGATGAGGAACATGCTTCAGTTGGGGCAGGGCTTCCATTGCAGTGCAGCATAGCATCCTGATCAGGGCATGTGAGATTCAAGGCTGGCAACTTGGTTGTGACAAGGTACTACCAAACATGGATTTCTATAGGCAGGGCAAGGTGGCTTTTGCAAAGAAAAAATGTAATATGAAAACACTAAAAATATTAGCAGTGTGGTAATAATTTAGCTGTAACATGGAATGTTAAATTACTTGAGTTAAAAAATAATCAAGAAAGAAATTTAAGCTTAAAAGAAGAACCTCAACCAGAACACATACCATTGTCTTGGCAACTTCAAAGCAGAAACTAAAACTCTCTCTGCTTTTTGTTTAGCAAAGTTCCTGGCTAGAAATCAAAGCAAAAAAAAAAAAAAAAAAAGGTTACTTTCAGTTTTCAGGGTAAGATTACCAAACTCGGGCTGAAGCAGCACTTGCCTTTGGTTTGCTGAAGCATGGCTGCTGCAACACCGTTCCACTGACCTCAGAGAGGGAGAGTATTTCAAACTGATCAAGGGATGGTGGCTTTGTGACCCATTTCTTGTCTCTGCAGAAGTTCATGGAAACGTTCATGCTGTTAGATGTTGAAAACTCAAAGTAGAGTGAGTGGGAGGGCCAACACTTCTTGAAAGGGAGCAGAAAGATTAAAAACAAATCAGAACCCAAGTGGGTGTGAGTGCCAGATCTGAGCTCCAGGGAGGAGGACACAGGTAACATTGAACTGTCATTTCCAAGTGTATCAAAAGTTTCACATGCCCGACAATGGTAGGAGGGGAGCTGTCAAAGGGACGTGACAGTAACTGCAGATAGAAAAATGGGTAGATTAAAATTTGCAGATCTTTTATAACTTGTATTTCTGTAACTGAGCTTCCAAGCAATGTCACTTGCCTGAGGGCAGGTTGCAAAGCACTTTGCTCAAAGCAAGCTGAAGGTTACTGATGGCTTGAGGGGAGAAATATGCAATGAATTGCATAGAAAAGCAGTTACTCTAACATAAAATAGCTTGAATGAGTGGTAATTAATTGTGTGTATGGAAAAAACTATGCAAGTTTTTATCAGCAGTTGATACTGGAGGCAGTAAGTTGGCAAGTACTGAGGTACGGTGGCAAGAAAAAACAAACCATTAGCAAACAACATAATTATGTGGTTTAACCACTTCCCAGCTAATGAGAGAGAAATGCAAAGTATCAGAAGTATTAGCATACGACTCTCTGTGAGGCTCTATCTGCTTGTACTAGGCCTTCCACTAAGTTTTTGCTGTGACGTATTGTGGCTTTACAGAACTGCTAAAAGCCTTGAAATAGTTAAAAGGCTTAAATGGAAAAAAAAAATGTTCATGATAAGATAGAACTTATCTGGAAAAATACATTTGAAATTGGTAGCACTGTCTCACAACTGTGAATGATCATGAAGTAGAACTTTAAAGCAGAGTAGTCCTAATGATTGATCAATGGATTTACCAAAAAATGAGGAACTTGATTGGTCAGATCACTTCATGCTCCCACATCAACTATTGCTTGTATATACAGCTGAATTTCCATAAAAAGGTGATGTACCCTTCCACACAGAGCAAATGTCTCAAGTGGAAGTGACTTCTGTAGACATGAGTGAATTAAACGGAAAAAGAAATCCTGCAGAGCAAAAGAGACTTTCCAGTGACCACTGAGTTGAAGTCGTGGTTTTCTGTTATCATCACCTGTTTTTAAAGCAAAAAAGATTCTTTATCTGAAGTCACTGTCAAGGGGAAGTTTAGAAAGATGTTAATAATTTTTTTCAATTATCTGTTGAAAACAGAATAAGCATTAGCTTTGGTCTTCTACCATTTCTGGCTATTTAAGCCATGAACCTGATTGTTTGGCAGCAGCTCTGCAACCTTCTGAACATTTGCATCTGTGTTTTTTGTCATTTTTCACTTTCATATGCTTGGATGGATCTGGCTATTAATTATGACATATTGAAATATGAAAACCAAACTATTATTTGAATATATTTCAGCTGAATATGAATAATTTTGATATATATAATTTTGATATGTATCACAGTACAAGTATTCTGCTCTTAATGTTTTGTACTTTATTTGTCCAACTGTCAAATTAGTCGGAGTCTGCAACCTTTTGTGATCGCTACTTAGGTCTGTAAAGTTAGTAATGTGTGACACAGTATATTTGCTGAAAATGAATAAAATGTCATAGTTCCATATGTTGAGAAAAAAAGTATTTTCTTCTTTGGTAAAATCCTGAATTTATTGGGTAGAAAAATAAATCAAAGCAAAATCTTTCTGATGAATAGTGTGAATGAAGATACTGAATGCCTTCTTTGCTTCATTCTTTGCTGCCAAGGCCAGCCCTCAGGGGCCCCTGACACAGGAGACCAGGAGAAAGGCTTTCCCTTGGTTGAGGAGGATTAGGTTAGAGATCGTTTAGGCAAACTTGGCACCCACGAGTGAAAGAGCTCTGATGGGATGCACCCATGAGTGCTGAGGGAGCTGACAGACATCATTGCTGGGCTAGTATTGATCATCTTTGAAAGATTGTGGCAGTCAGGAGAGATGATTGAGGGCTAGAAGAAAGCAAATGTCGCCTCGGTCTTCAAAAAGGGCAAGGAGGAAGGCCCAGGAAACTACAGGCCAGTCAGCTTCACCTCTATCCCTTGAAAGGTGATGGAACAGCTCGGCCTGGAGGCCATCTCTAAGCATTTGAAAGACAAGAAGGTTATCGGGAGTAGTCAGCATGGATTGACCAAAGGGAAATCATGCTTAACCAACCTGATTAACGTCTATGATGGGACAGCTGGCTGAATAGATGAGGAGAGAGCAGTGGATGTTGTCTACCTGAACTTTAACACTGTCCCCCATGATATCCTCATAGACAAACTCGTAAGTGGGGGCTGGATAAGTGGACAGTGAGGTGGATTGAGAAATGGCTGAATGTCAGATCTCAAAGGGTTGTGATAAGGGGCACGGTGTAGTTGGAGATGTGTAGTGAGTGGTGTCAGTATTGAGTCCAGTGTTGTTTAACTTATCACTGACTTGAATGAAGGGCCTCCTCAGCAAGTCTGCTGATGATACAAAATCAAGAGGAGTGGCTGATATCCTGGGGTGCTGTGCTGCCACTCAGAAGGGTCTCAGTAGGCTGGAGAGATGGGCAGAGAAGAGGCTCTTGATATTCAACAAAGACAAGTGCAATGTTCTGCACCTGGGGAGGAATAACCCCATGCAGTGGTACAGGCAGGGGACTGACCAGTGGGAAAGTACCTCAACGGAGAAGGACTTGGCCGTCCTGATGAAGAACAAGTTAAACATGAGCCAGCAGTGTGCCCTTGTGACCAAGAAGGCCGGTGGTGTCCTGGGCTGCATTAGGAAGAGCATTGCCAGCAGGTTGAGGGAGGTGATCCTTACCCTCTGGTCAGACCCAGTGAGGCATCACCTGGAGTACTGTGTCCAGTTCTGGGCTCCCCAGTACAGGAGAGATGTACAGATCCTGTAGTGAGTCCAGTGAAGGGCTACTAAAATGTAGAAGGGAGTGGAGCATCTCGCATAAGGAGAGGCTGAGAGTGCTGGGCCTGTTCAGCCTGAAGAAGAGAAGGTTCAGGGGAATCTCTCACTTTTCTCATTGGTGCCCACATGATAGAACAAGAGGCAGTGAGCACGAACTGAAACACAGGAAGTTCCATCTTAACATGAGGAAAAACTTTACTTTGAGGGTGACAGAGCACTGGAACAGGCTGCCCAAATGGGTTGTGGAGCCTCCTTCCCTCCAGAAGCCATCTGGACACAATCCTGAGTAATGTGCTCTAGGGGACTCTTCTTGAGCAGAGGTCTCTTCCAACTTCAACCATTCTGTGGTTCAGACTGGAACTGGAGGGTAGGTAAGACTGGAGTCTGCCTCTGTCATGGAAAACCATATAGGAGAGGAGTTCAAGTTTTATATGTACCTTCCTTTGGCTTTGTATAATCGCTAGGCTGGATATTGGAGCCTGGGTGTTGTCAGGCATTTTTTTGTTTAGTGCATTGCTTATTTCAGGTCAATCTTGATGAAAATGGAAGGCAGCTCAGTATCTGTGAAAATCTTCAGACCCTCAGTAAAGACCTTATTGTAAATCTAAGAAGTTTTCCAAAAATACTCATTTAATAATTAAATTTATGTTGGTTAGATGTCTTCTTTAAGTTCCATGTGATCACATGTTTATTGTTTTGTCTTCCAGGCAAATTTTCGTGGTAATGTGTCATCTGTTCGTGTGTGAAGAAGTGTAAAATGACTAATTCTTTCTACTATTTACATTCATAAAGTAGCAATTCCAGCTTTGTAGTTGAAGCAACTGCCAAAAGCCCTTCCATGGAAACATGAGAATGAGAGACATGAAATCATTGGTCCTAAATATGACATATACTTTGCATAACAAAACAAAATTGCCTCAGCAAGACTGTCTTCCCTGTGAACTTTAAATAGGTCACACCATTTTTATACCTGCAGAGGTCTGAAAGCTGTGAATAGATCTGTGGGAAGAGGATATATATATATTTATTTGTGTAGATAAATATTAATTACATTTAAGTTCATTAATTTTTTTGAACAATAAAAAGAAGGAGGATTAAGGTGGCAGAGTTTACACAGGAAATGATTTCCATTTATTTGTGCTGTTGGTGTCTCCTCTGTGAAGATCAGCAATAATTTACAGGTGTCTAAAAATCTGCTTTGCAAGTCCTAGGAGACTTCTGGATTTCTCAGGGCGGTACATGTGCTTTGGAAGCACGCTTATTCCAGCCAGGCTGGCTGCCTTCTGCTGGTGGCCATTTGGCTTTGGTGGAGGGGATTGCCACTCAGCTCCATCCCTGGCTCTTCTGGCAAGTTAGTGGTCAAAACTCCTGATGTTAAAAGCACAGATATCTAGAAATAGCAACATTAGCAGATGCTTCTGATTAGCTTCATCTGTTTGCATACATGCTCATATGGGTGTGAGGACGTTACTAGGCTGAAGGAGCTCACCCAGCATAGAGCAGGAGAGGGCTGAAACAGCCTCTGAGGTACATCTGCGCCCATGGAGCCAGGGGAGTGTGGCTGGGCAGGGAATGACATTTCAGAGGAAAATCTGGATGTTGGGCTTTGGTTTAGTTGGGAAGAAAGAGTAGCCTGGTTCTGTTAGCTTTCTATGCTCTTCTCTGCAACTCTCCAGTGGTTTTCTTTATAACCCAACACACTGTATTCCAGAGAGATGGTGTATTTGTTAAAATACCTGTATGGTTGGGAAGTTTCTGCTTATGGCAAGCAGCAGACCTGAAGATCTGGGAAGTGCTGGCAGCCAAGAAACAACCTGTCACAGCTCCTGTGCATGTCCATGCTCCTTGCTGGTGGCAGAGCTGGCCAGGCTCCTTGTGGAGGCCATGCTGGCACCTGCTGCTCTTTGCTGGCTAGCAGCTGGCTTGGGTCATGGCAAATTGTTTTTCTGCTCATGGAGAAATCCTCATTTACAAAAGTAACTGTTAAGGAAGCCAGTGAATGGCTGTTGGAAGCTCCTTAATTTCTTGTTTGCCTTTTAGAAAGCCATCTATATAAATTCTGGTTTATTGTTTTACTTGGATTTTAGGTTGGGGAGAACTAGAATTTCTTTTGAATAGTTATGCAGCTCAAATGTATGTACATTACATGTAAGTTGTACGTACTGTGGCTTACAGTGTTTCAATTCAAATACCTATTTTATTTAGTATTCAGAGGTAACTGATTGCTTTGCCAAATGGCCAAGAATTGCTTATTTTCCTGGGCTGTCTTCAACACTATTGAGAAATTAATAGCAGTTTCAAAATTTATGAAGGGCAAAGAAGTGGTATTTTCAGATTCAGAGAGCTAATTAGAAGCAAATGCCTGTGGGTATTGGGACCCCACTACCACCGCCACTTTTTAGGAGAATTAGAGAAAAATTTAATAATTGCTTTTAATTTTGCAGGCAGCCAGCATCAAGCGTGAAATGACCTTCCCTGCATTTCAACAGGAGGATGTAAAAAGTGACATCAGTCAAAAACTGCCAGACCAACAGTTTCTCCTGTTCACCACAAAGGAGGAAGATCTAAAAACAGCAGAGACCAAAAAAACAAGCAGAGTTCATGAGTATGAAAAGGAAAACACTCGTTCTGTTTGTCTTCTGGAACAGAAGCGCAAGGTTGTTTCTTCAAATATTGATGTGCCTCCAGCAAGGTAAGGAAAGTTAGTTTTGGTTTGGTTTCGTGGTTGTTTTTTCATTTTTTTTTTTCCTGGTGGGATATTGAAGGCAACTTCGACAAGTGTACTGTGAACTGTTAAAACTAATGTTCATGTCCAAGAAGTCCAAAGTTATCTCAGCTGCTGTGCTTGTGAGATCCGCTAGAAAACTGAAAACAGGAGGAGGAGGAGGAGCTGAGACTGTCACGCAGGACTTTGTATTGCTTTTGCAATGGTTTTGCTTTCATCATGTGCTGCAACTGAGGTGCCCCCTAGAAGAGGATGTGCCTTAACAGGAGGAAATTGTTGACCCAGCTTCAGCTTTGCCTGATAAGTAATCTTCTAAATGAGACATAGAATCTGCTTCTAGAAACTTTTTTTTTTTTTTTTTTTTTTTTTTTTTTTTTTCCTACGGCCCTTTTTTTTTTGTAGGAATTTNCTACGGCCACTTTATTCTTGCAGGAATGTGCAGTGACTTATTCTGGATAGTGAGGATGTAGCATCTTCAGTTCTATCCTTACGTGGAATAGAGCTGAGTCATGATGTGGACTCTAGGAAATGAGTTAATAGAAAAAAAGTGGTGAAGAAAGGCTGGTGCAGGGAAATCAAATTTGTACAAAATGGAGATTTAGGGGTTTTGTTGCTTTTTAATTTCTTATTGCTTGGATTTATTGTGAATGCACATACGTTTTTGTGACTTTAGTGCTATCATCTGGGCAGTTACACTTTTAATTAAAAAATACTTATAGAGAAATATTTTGAGAAAAAATATTTGTTCTTTAGTCAGATACTGTACGTATATTGCAGCAAGAAATTCAAGATTTATTCATGTATTTTTCCTTTCTTTCTGACTTTAGGTGGAATAATAGTAAGAAGGAGAAACTGAGAATTTCATATACTAGCTAATGATCTAAAGAGAAGGAGATAGAAAATACGGGGTGTGGAACCTTGAACTCAGGGGGAAGGGATTCTCCACTTTGGGAGAAAAAGCCCTCTAGACTAGGGCTGAAAGCTAGTGTAAAAGAAACATATCCAGTAATGCTGAACAGATTATCTGGTAACAGTGGTGAAAAACTGACAACAAATTGGGTGTTCTGTCTTGCAAGATAACAAGTGTATGGAAGAGTTGGGTTTTTTTTTGTGGTTATATGTCGGCATCAGTGTATCTGCAAAGATTTTTTTTTTTAAACCTGCTTGATAAGTACAGTTGTATGTGAAATTCCTTGTGTGTTTATTTTCTAGTATGTCACTTAAAATTAAGTAGTCAAACAATGTTTTGTTGTCTTTTGGTTTGATTGCTTTCTAAAAACCAACATAAAGCAGCATGTTTTGGTGTGTTGTCCAGAACAAGATCATAATTTTCCTCTGGCTCTCGTAGATGATAGTTGTGAAAACCACAGAATTCAGAAGCACTTTGGCCGAATTCTTTTTTAAGGCATATACTTTGTAAAAGGCTATGCATTGAAAGGTTTAAATTTTTAGGGTATTTATTTGAAATTTTCACCCGTAATCAGCTCTGTAATAATGACTGAGTACCTGTGAATCTCAGAACAAATCAGATTATCAGAAGACTCAGGTTGAAAGAGACGGTAGGAAGTCACCTGCTGCAATGTCTTGCCTCGAGCATGTTAGCAAGTCCATTTTACAATTCAGAAAGCTAAGGTCCAGGCTTTGGGAGCGTTTTTGTTTGACTTCATTGAGATGATCCATCTCAAGGAGTCAAGCTCCTCTTTTCTGTGACTTCAAGATAATCTTTCCTCTGAGGGATGGACATTTCTTCCCCAAGGAGGTGGAAAAGAGAATGAATAAACATCTCCAATACCTCATTAAGACTACTTATGATGCTAGTTGTGAGCACAGGATACTAAGGTGATGGGAAATGTGTTTGTTTGCAAAGGAATCTTCTAAAATGGTTTATCATTCCTGTATTTTATTGTAAGCACATATATGGTCTTATGTACTTAGAGAATTTTGTGCCTGTATTCAGACATGCAAGTTAATCTGCTGTATTAGCAGACATAGAGAAGGAAGCAGACAACAAACCTAGAGTCTTAAGTTCAGCGGTATGATAAGTATCTTGGTCACTCCTTTTACAAGTTTAATTTTATATTGGAATTGGAGGTGATTTGTTGGCCTATTTGTCAACAGCAGACAGGAACAGTGCAAAACCTTTGTTTGGAGAGCTTGTTAAATATTTGTTGTTACAATGAGGGGAGTGCCAAGTCCCTCTTCAAGGGTTCGATCAGTAAAAGTCATGCTCTTTAGAGTATAGAGGAATACACGGCTTGAAGTTCTCCTGCCTCTTTGCAATAATATGATGTTCACAAAAGTATGGGAGAAATAAGGAGACGAATGTGATCTTCAGTTTCGTGTTGCTTCATACACCTTCTTCAGAGCAAACTCAGCTGGTGTTTTGAAGTGCTGTGGAAATGAATTTTACTGTTTATTCTGTTTTAAAACCGTAACGGAGCTGAGGAGGTTATCCACTTCAATTCAGATACCGAATTAAAAAGTAAAATTGAACTTTACTTAGGCCAAAACAATAAGGGAGCAATTTTGAGACAAGTTTATCATTCTGCGAAGTCCTTATTAGCAGGAGCATGTGAGTGTCTTCATAAGAGCACTGGAAAAGTGTCTGCAAGAGAACTGGTAACATGGAAAAGTATCCTTTGCTTTGACCACTAAATGAAACAAAGTCCTTCCAATCTCATCTGTTCTTAACAATAACAACCAACATGAATGAAAGTCTTTGTGAGGCACTGTATCCAAAACACTCAACAGCTCAGAAAATATTGGCATGATAAATGTTTCTTCTCAGACATCCAGCTGCAGTGGTACTGCAGTGCTTTGATTATTGCTTACAGGCTCCAAAAATTATAAGTATGTGAAAATATTTTATCGCGATCCCTGGCATTTGAGGTGTTTTGTACTGAGGTGTGCTGAAATTGCTGCAGATTAAAATATAAAGGAGGCAGTTGGGTGATAGTGTGTGGAAAATGGGAATCCAGTGGAAAACGTGGGCAGTAGAACTTTGGTTTTTAATTAAATCTGCCGTGAAGGGATAGATCTGTAGTAATTAACAGCCCAGTAGTTACAGAGTTTTCTGGAGGGTGGAAGGTGTGGGTTCAGGCTCTTCTGTTGTGTTTGGAGCAGTGCCTTGGACTCGTCCAGGGAGGTGTCCTGACCAACGCATTCCTGGCATATTCAAGGTGCTGCACAGGGCAGGTCTTTAAAGCAATAGTGTCAGGCTAAATGTACTAATATTTTATTACATAATGGAGAATTTTAATAGTGAAATACAACTTAGCTTTTAAGGCTGTTTACATTTTCTATTTCATCTTGCATTATAACTGTGAACCTTTTTGTCTCTACTGCTGTATTGGATGTTTCTTCGGGATTGAAGTAGGAGATCAGGATTTTTTTTTTTAACTAATTTTTTATGTTTTGGGATACAATAATTAAATATGGACTTAACAGCATTAAGTCTTTCCCTTTCCAGATATCTTCATTTGGTCATTTTGCACAAATATTATACAAATTGTATAGTTTTCCAACTTCTCAAACTCAGGTGAGTGCAAATGAAACTGTTCAGCTTGAGTAAATGAGTTGTTTAATGTGATAAGGAAATCTGAATTCCTTGCTTTTCCTTTCAAAGTTTAAATTTTTCAGCAGTTTTGGTGCCTAGTGTACTGGTGTCTTGGAGAAAGTAGTCTGACAACTCCCCTACAAACTGCAATTATCTCTGAGAATTGAGATTTTATCTATAGAACAGAGGAAAATACGTTTTAGATTGACCTACAGTTCAACCACAAGCGATCAAACGCAGAACAGATCCCTGGGATCTGAGGAGTGAAAGGTCGCTTTCTAAAAGGAGTGGTGCCACAGAGGGAACGATAGTGCTACGTTGTAGGCAGAAGCATCCCAGGTCTTCTGGTGTTTTGGGCAGCTACATCTGCAGAGGTCAGCTACAATCAAAGATGATGTCCCCAGCAGGCAGTGGGTAGAAGTTAGCAGAGCTTTTTCATTCATTTGTTTTCATCAGTTACATACCAGAATCCACACTTACTCCCAAAACTAGTCAGTGAGAAAGAGGAGAGAAGCAGCCTGGGCTGCCAGCAGCGCAGCTGGGAGCACAGGAGTCAGGGCCTGGGGAGCAGGGGCGGCTCAGGCCTGTGGAGAGGCTTCTCGTGACTTGGGGACTGACTTGAGGCTGGGCAGCGGATAGCAAGGGGTGAAGTTTCCTTCTTTTGAGTGAAATGTAAGGATAAGCATCTGGAAGTGGTGGTGGCATTAAAAATCCTTTTAGACAGATGTGGGTTGACCAACTCTATCTGGAAACCTTTCATAACTGCTTAGCATTACTTGCAGAAATGTTGTCTTCTCTGGTGTCACAGAAGGGAGCGACTTGAAACATCCAAAAAGGCTGGAGAATCAAAGAAGGAAATGAACAGGCATCGCTCCTGACCCTCTGATGGGTGGGAGCGTTTTAAGAATTTTTTGTTAACTTCTTACTAGATGATCTCAAAATACTGTGAAATTTGTATTATCCACTTGCCATGTCATTTACTCTTTTCCTCCTGTACTGTATCTCCTCCAAAAAAGGAAAGAAACCCAAACTTTCCAACTGCTGGACGTTCTCTGCATTGTTTGTGCTGTTAAAGGAAAAGCCAAAGCTAAACCTCAGACACTTAAGTACTTCCGACAGTGAGAAAATAGCTATTGTGCAATAAAAACCTCTAGTTCCTGTGCCCTTCTGGCTTGCTGTTATTAAGTGGTGTCAGTTACAGTGACAGTAATACATTGTATTTTCCTTTCTTGTGTTTCTTTAAAAAAAAAAAAAAAAAAAAAAGTTGTGCTGTTACTATGAGATTTATTTTTATTCATGTACCTACACTGTATCTGCTTATTAGTTCATAATTTAATGGAAAAATATGTGATATAATTGAAATAAGTAAATGAAGTGAAGTGTCTCTAGGAATTCTTTCCCTTGTTGCCTTTTTATGCACTTCTAAAACAGGCACAGTAAACTGTGGCAAAATAAACTGTAGCCATGTTTTCTGGCCATCCTTATAAGGAAACAGTATTGGCGATGCTGCGTTTTCATCCTGGAATAATTTTCTTGCCTGGTGTCTCCAGGAATGTAGCTGTGGGCAACCTTCTGATCAGGGAGCTTGCTGCTGATCCGTGTGGCCCGCTGGGCATAGCTGGTTATGCAGCATGCATTTCAATGGGAACATTTGCATGTTTTCCTAGCCAGAACTCTCCAGGAGCCCGACTCGGAGATCAAAAGCAGTATCTGCTTAACTCTGATATCCTCACAAGGAGGACTTCATGATGTACTTGCAGGAGGAAGAACCCAGCGGTCATGTTGTGCTGTTCTGTTCGCTCAGAGATGTTTATTTAGATGCTGTCTTCTGTGGTTCTTCTCACTCTGTTTTAGCAAACCCCAGCCTCTCTGTGGGAGAGCTTCTTTTGTATGTGCCACGTAATTTTGGCAGAATAGACTGATTGGGCAACTTCAGAGGGAGTCAACTATTTGTTGGCTGCTAATGCTTTTCAGGCAAATGGATGAAAACAGAAGGCCAAGAAACCAGACTGTACTGCAGATGTATTGCAAGCTTCTTCAAACTTCCAGCTCAAAATCACTTCATTGAGATATTTTCATTTTTTTTTCCAACCACCCTTTATTAGGTTGAATGTTCTCATCTCTTAAGTTTTATTTCCTGTGCATTCATCATAGTTGGAAACTCTGAAAACCATTGTTTTTCATGTAATGAAAATTAATCCCAGAGTAACTTCCATATTTCAGGGCTTCTGTAATAATGTTGGTAGTTGGCAATACCACGCGTTTAAAATCAGCTTCTCCAAATAACCGCACCAGCTAATTATTGAAGTATTAAATTGTTGCTTTGTTTTGCTTGGCTTCTTTAGTTAAATTTTGTGCAGCTTGATTGGATTTCACCCAAGCAGTCATTAGAGCTTGATTATGTTTAATATTGATGGTGAACTGCTCATCATGGTCTGCTGCAAAAAAGAAGGTGTGCCTTCTAGGATCCCACTGTTAATGGGGAAAAGAGGTTTAGCCAAAAAGCAGTCATGCTCTTTGTGTACATCTTGATGCTGCTGTCTAATACTAAATTTTCTTTACGTTATTGAAGGATTGTGTAAATATATTAAGCTCTAGAGGTCTTTGAAAAGGCACACGTAAGCAGTGTAGCAGAAATTGAACTGAAAAATGTAGATTAAATTGCAAATAAAAACTCTGCAGGTGCTTACTACAGTTTCCACGGAGCCAAACCAGAACTCCAAAAGTCACCTTGCTCGTTTAGCTGAGGTCTTCCAGACACCCTGCCTGGGTGTTTGTTGCCGTGATAGATGAACCAGCTCCTTGTGATGCTGAGACAAAGAAGGGGAATGTGTAGGGAACCTTTGTGGCTGCCTTTGGGCTGTGGGAAGCTGACCTTTCACGTGGTGAGGTGGGTCAGGTCTCAGTGATGCTAAGGATCAGAGGACATGATCGGGGGGACTGTCCCATTCAGAGGGTGCCTGAACCTGGGCTGTCTGAGCTTGTTAGCAATGATGTTGACAGGCAGGGATTACATTGCCATGTGATACTGCTGTGTCAAAATTCAGAAGTCCCCACTGCCATAGGCTGGCTAGGATAGTTTGTTGAAAATACTACTTACGTGTATCATCCCTCACTGAAGAAAAGTCGACTCTGAAGGTGTCCGTAATGTATCTCTACTTTCTCCTCTAGTGGATATTTTTGTCACCCCGAGTTCTCCTTTGTCTTACATTGCCTGTCTGTCCATCCGAGAGCTTCGAGGTCTCCTGCATGTGGCTTTATGACTACAGCCATGGTGGTTTCAGCTGGCAATGAAACTAGTTATGTGACATGGAATTCATCTTCGTGACTGATCCTAGATAGCCTTTCCAGCAGGGTTTTGTTAATTTCATATTTTTGCTAAACTGTGAGTTTTGGATGAGATAAAATTACTCTGAGATTAATTTTTTTCAGTAAAACCTACAGCAGAGTGAATATTGATCTCGTGAATAAACCAGGGTGCTTTTTTTTTCTGTTTTTAATAATATTCTTCTGCGTTGGGTAGTGATTTTCACACAGGTTTGTATAATGCCGGCTATGTGTATTTGTATTCTTTCAGCCTGCTTTGCTGTAGCTGATCCTGTGAGAGCAGAATGGTATTTACTAGTGGTTGAACCAATACGAATGCGAATGAAGGCTACCTCTCATGAATAAATTTCTTTCTGCTTGGTGGGTCTTTTTGCAGCACCAAGTCATCTGGTAGACTTATCTGTTGTTCTTCTGTCTCCAAAATTTAAAAGATACACCTTTTCTTCTGAACGATATAATAGTATTTTCATTAGGAGAAGAATTTCTGACACCATTAATGTGATTTTAGCCATTTTGATTTTTGGCCAGCCTCTCCCCCCCGCCCCCCCTTTTTTTTTTAAACTTCATAGTTGTGATGGCATTCTCAAGAAAAGAAATTCCAGTGAAAAAATAACACAGGATGATTTGGTTGCACAATTAACTGTGTTAATGTTAAGTTTTCCCGATGCCTAATGTTGGAGTCGGTGCTATTTTAGATAATAATTGTTTTCAAAAGGAGGCCTAAAAGATTTTGCTTGTGTCCTAATGCATATATATATACAGACATTTAATATATATATATGTATGCATATATATGTATACACGTGTAAATAACTTTCCCATTTCTCTAGAAAATCTTATTTTCAAAGCCCTGTGGAGGATTTGTCTCCATCTGTGGAAGTGTCTTTAAAATCTTATTTTGCTGGTTGCCAAGGCAGAGGGCTGAATTATTTCATCTGTGTGACCAAAGTTGCCAATGGACAATAATCTCATTACCAAGCAGATTTCAATGAATTCTTCTAATGTCAAACAGAGGAAAAATGTGTCCTTAATCTGCAATGGGCATTGGATGCTGGTTCTTGAGGAGCTGCATTCAGCAGTTATTGCTGTTCTATCTGCTAGCTATCACTGTGAATGCACGGCTTGTTCTCAGCTCTTCAGTTCCCTTAAAAAATGGAGTGTAATTTCAAAACACTCTTAGACAGCAGGTGGTATTCAATAAGGGTAATTTCTTTGTGGTTTGTGTTAGCTGTGGCACAAAAAAATTCCTCTTGAAATGCCATCTGTGCTGAGAAAAAGAAAAAAGTCAATGGTTAGGTGATTTTTAACTTGTGTGTCTGTGAGATGTGCAGGATTGGGTTGCCATGTATGTCAGGCACGTTTGGCCTGAGGGCCACATGCGGCCTGGCACAGCCCGTACTGCGGCCTGCCCTCCGCTGCCGCACAGAGCTGGCGGCCCAGTCCGGCCCCGGGTGGGCACCCACCGCCCAGAAACAACCAAACCATCAGTGCGCTGTTGAACGCTGGCTGGGCTGAGCATAGGACACGGGGAGGGCACAGTTCAGTGCTAACTCAGGTTGTGCAAATAACTGTGTGCTTTTGACACATTGGCTAAACACAGCCCATCTGCCAAATAAGAGCCTTTTCCAAGGCAGGGAGACAAGATGAAAGCACTAAGCCTAGCTCCTGAAGAGCAGACAGAAAGCCTGCTCTGGAGAGCAACAGCACGATTATCGTTCTGTGCTCCTTCAGGGCCTCTCAGCTCTGAGCTGAGCACCTCGGGCCTGTCCTGCAACTCTTGCCAGGCCTCCTTGTCCTGACCCGAGTGCCTTGCAAGTGCAGGAGCCAGGCCCCAAGATGGCTGGAATGGCACAGAGGCTCTTTGAGAGCTGAGAACCAAGCCCCCATGGATGCCTGCACACAGGGAAGGGAAATACGGAGCTGAAATGGGCAGTGGGTAAGGTCCCATGGCACTCTGAGGCCCAAAGGCATCTGAGTCAGGGCACAGAGGCCCCTGTAAGATAACACATCCTGTTTCTATGCTGCTTGGACCTCAGAAAATGGATAGTACACCATTCAGAAGGCAGACAACACAGCCATGAAATCAGGTTGAAAGAACTCCCAAGGGCCAGGCCTCATAGTGCTCAAGTGACAGGAAGGAAGCCCTCATTGGTTTGCATAGGTGAAAGGCTAATTTAAGGTCCTTTTTATTAATCTCTATAATAAAGATTTTCTGATTTCTATTATGAGATTTTATATGCATCAGGTACCTGTTTTCCCTGTTACTGCTAGAGTTCTTGTGGCAACAGGAGCGTGAAAGGATGGAGCACTTAATCTAGATACTGATATTTCAACATGATTAGGAAATGTATGTAAAATAACAGTGGATTTTTCTAGTGGATTACTTTTATTTGAAGCAGAACCACGTTTTTCTGTGGTTTCATCAGTCTGCTGAACATAAACAGAATACTTCCAACTCTTCCCTTTTACTCCTTGATAGCTTTGGAAAAATGCTGGAACAGAAGTATTGTTAGATACGGAAGGTCTGCATGAAGCACCTGTAATTTTGGTGTGTTGTTAGTCTTTCCAAGTAGTGTATTCCTTGACCTAGTGGTAACAGCAGCACTTGATGGCAATGCATTGCGCAGAATGTGCATTGCAGGCATTCTACAGTGTAATTTGGTTCCGTATGGAAAGCATAGTTACTCTGCAGAGCTGAGTGGGTGCTTTCTGCAAGGTTGCAAGTCAATGTCTTCTGTTCAGTGCATTTTTAGTACATACTAAATGATCATTCTACAGTATTCTTGTGACAGTAAAAATGAGTTGCTGTTCCTCAAGTGCCCAAGTCAAGCTCGTTAGGTAGGAAGTTCTGTGATTTTGTGTATGCCTTTAAGTTCTGTTGTAGAAAATCTTGCTGTTGATGGGATGCCAAGTCTACCAAGTCACTTTAGACCTTCAATGTTCAGAATGTAGGTGGCATCTTTGGTAAACCAGGAGGAAGCTGTGGGTGAAACATGAACTTGTATTTTGACTGGTCCCAAAGAAGACTATGTCCTGTAGCACCTTGCTTCTCCAGCCACAGAGCAAATGAGCAAAATGAGATGAGACATCTTGCTAAAAATATTGAACATTCCTAAGCAAATGTATGTTTACATTTTCCATAGAACTGATGTTTAGAAGAATAACTCATTTTGGGATAAAACATTCACTGTTAGGGGCTTTGTGTGTGAAATTGTTTATTTGATAACCACATCTTCAAAACAGCTCCTCAGGGAGCTGAAGTAAAAAGTATTGAATAACATTGCCAGAAAACAATATCAGTGTTTTTTTTGTTTATTTATACATCATGATAAACGAGATGTCTGAGAGTTATGCTTGCTTCTATCAAGGAGCATAGCAGAAGCCAAGATGTAGCCAGGCCCCTAAGCTCTGTTATCCTACACCAGCAGATGTACCAACATTGTAGTTAGCTGAGCTGTTTCCAATGTGATTTTATCTGGAATATTCAGAAAGAGCCATTTCCTTGAGCACTGATAAACATCCAGCTGATGGTGGCTGTGCTCATAGTTCAGACCTCTGTCACCTTCAGGATACCTCACCTGTTTGTGTGAGGAAGGAAGAGATCATAAGGATCATAGAATGGCCTGGGTTGGAAGGGACCCCAAGGGTCATCAGGTTCCAACCCCCCTGCCACAGGCAGGGCCACCAGCCTCCAGATTAGGTACTAGATCAGGTTGCCCAGGACCCCATACAACCTGGTCTTGAACACGTCCTTTCCTTCTACTGAAAGGAGTCTGTGAGAAACGGTGTGATGCTGTCTTCTGACAAGCCACATTATGGCTGAGATTGCAAAGGACCCCTGGAAGGGGACAGTAGGCATGCTCATGTGGTCTCTTGCTTCCTGATGTCCAACAGTTTATTTTATGTAGTTATGAGTATTGCTCAATGTTCGGCAGAACCTCGGCTCTGAGATTATGATGTGTATTTCTGATAGTAAGTGCATAGTAGCCATTCATTGTCGTGTTTCTGTGTCTGTGTGTGTATTTATATAAAAATCAGTAAGTGAGCATGTGTCTGTGTGATGCATACTCATCTTTGTTATCCTGATGCGTATCTTGCTGATACTTAACCTTTCTGTCCTAGTTACAGTACTTCTGGATTACAGGAATAATAACAATAACAGCAATGGTAAAAATCTAACCAATCTAACCTTTTAAAATATGTCACATAAAAGGCTTGTGGTTACACTTGCTTGTGTTTTGTGGTATGCATTTTATGATGATGTTAACAGAAATTGTAAGCATGACGAAGGATATGTTGCTATCTGTTGCCAGTCCCTGAAGCAAATATACGCAGGGGAATGCAACAATTTTTTCATTTTATTGTGTTTTGGTCTGAGTAAGAAGGTTGGAGAGAAAATCGATGTTGAATATATGATACTGGTCTTACCAAAATAAATCAGTTATGTACTATACTTGTATCATTAACATTAAAGCAGTACGAAAACAAGCTCTCACTTATGTTTCAATAAGACATAATGTGTAACATTAATAAACATGGCTTGTATTGGTCCTACAGATAGAAAATTTGAATTACATTATGCAGCAAATGTTCTTAGTAATCTGTTGGTTTTTTTTTTTCCCTTTTACTTGTTTCCTTTCTTTTTTTTTTTTTTGGACAACCTGTTGTGCAGGCATCCAAACTGTTCTCAGTGTTAATTAAGTTTCCCTGTCACTATTATGGCAGAAGAACTGGAGAGGCAGTTCATATACAGTGCAGAGCTGGATTGCCAAGCCAGAGAAGGACATGGCTGCTGTGAAGCATCTCTGAGGAGGCAGTGATTGTACTGTGTGCTGGCACTGCCCTACATTAGTGGGGCTTCCTGCTGTGTGAGAGGGAGTTGTGGTTGTTCCTGGTCTCAGTGTGTCTGTGACCTTCCCCTGGGGTGGAAGGGACCATTCAGGTGCAGCTGAGGAGGCACTGACTCCACTGGCTCCAATGCTGTGATTCATTAGCATCCTTTGTTGCCACGAGTGCCTTTTGAGCCACTGGTGCCTCAAGTGGTGCTTGTATCTTGTGGTCCTAGGAGAATGCTTTTTAAAATGTATTTGGTATCCGGTAAACAAACAGGAATACAGAAAACAAAATCTTAAGTCAGACTTCAAAATTGAAAACAATCTTTTGTTCTGTCCATCCCTATGTCAAGTGACAAATATTGAACTATTATGTTTCTCCTTCTTACACACTTCTTAAATTAAAGCTAGTCCAGGTTAGATCTGTCCCTTGATGTCATAATGACTTGCTAAGCGTCTGGCCTAGCTAGAACTGCCCTCCTACTTGCAAAGCCTCCTGTTGACTCACTGTGCTGTACAGCTTCCCACGTACCCATCTATTGCTGCGTGCTCTGTTCCTCCCACTTGTTCTCCCCTTCCTGCTCTGTTGTGGGTATGCCTCTGCTCTAAGCATCCTGTAAAAAACAAGCGAGGCTCCAGACCTCACCCTCTTTCAAATGCTTTACATATTTCACAGTTTCACTTCTAAAACCTTCCTTTCAGCTCCAGTGAGGAATACATTTTTCTTCCTCTCCGCTGTTAACTTTGTTCAAAAGATGCAGTTCCAAATATTCTGAAATTACTCTCTCCCTGTGCTTTTATTATATGTTATATAATCAATGCTTAGGATAAATTATACTGTGCTGAACTAAGGAGGATTGCATTGTTAAAAGCTCCTCATCTTGAGTGTATTTGTGTGCGTGGAAAATATCCAGATAACCTTTCTTGCCCTAAAGCATTGGAAAGAAAGGCTGCAAATAGCATTGTGAGCTTGTGGAGGGAAGGAAGTAGCTGGGAGAAAAAACAAACCTGGTTAACTAAATACCTGAACCTAGTCATCATTTTGCACTACTATTTCTTTGAAATTACCAACATTTGTTATATAAGCTGATTATATCCAATCGTTGTTTACGGGGGGAAAACCCACTTTATTTAAATAGTGGGCAACAGATCGAAGGTCAAATCTGCTTTGCCTGCTCATAGGTAGATTTTTTCAGTTCTGCAATCTAGCTGAAAGTAACAGCATTTCATAAGTAAACAGGGATCCATGTACATTCTAGGATATGTTTCTGTGAAATGCTAACTCACCAACAGAATAGTTAAAACTTGGTAAGTAACACTTGTGGTGAGGCCACAAACAACATGGCCCTTGTACTCATCAATGTGCATGGACAGACAAATTGTTACTGACTTCTGTGAATACTATGGCCTAAGGAAAATATTTGGCTTTGAAGAAGTCTATCTTTCTAGTTCAGATACTTAAATAAAAGATAATAAATAAATAAAATAAATAAATAGATAAAAATAAGCCAACCACAATCCAAAAGGCAAGTGAAAAGTTGACGACAAACAGCCAGTAGAGAACCCATCACAAATAGTTGGCAAATTACCTATGTTCCTAAACCAGCTTTGTCAATATGTATTCCTGATTTTAACAGGTTGTTTCTGTTTTCACTATACATGAGCCCAAAACATGCATGGTTATCACTAGACCATTATGGAAGCTCATGCACAGTAGTACAGGGACCCCATTATGCTGATTCTGCACAAATGTAAGCAGATACGGAAATTACATTTCAGAGGGGAGTTAGAAGAATTGGTGGGAATGCCTGCAGATGCTGCAGAGTTTATCTTGATGGGAAAACTGGATGTAGTATCTTTACATTAGAGCCTTGCTTTGTTGACAGAATTGCTGTAGCTTTAATTAAAAATATTTGAGCAGATTTTAACAACCTTAAACTCGTATCATGTTCTGTTTAAAAAATATGTTGAATACTTTTCCAAACTCTATCTTTCAGGAGATGTGTGACTGCATGTTTTCTTTCTGGTGTGTTGCCAGATTTCCAGAATCATCATCTATGCCAAATAATTGCTCACTTATTATAGTAGAAGCTTAAATAGTGTTGTCTCAGAGATGTGTTTAGGAGATACCAATATGACGGATATTGGCATACTCTGATGTATAGCATTGGAACAACAAAATCAAGGCTAGAAGGTCCTCTGCAGGTCATGTAGGTTTTTTCTTGTCCCCTAACAAGTACCAATAAAGCTGAAATCAAACACAAGGCGCAGGACTCCTCCTTCTTACATGGACATCCTATTTCATGGGAACATGTATTCTGGCTTTTGGTCTGGGGCGAGGACTGGAGGTCGCCCCAGGAGCTGGGTGTTGGGATTCTGCCAGGAAGGGCAGAACTCCAGTTATCAGATACGTGTGGTGGCACAGCCCGTGAGAACGTTGCGAGCAGAAACTTGGGATGCCTGTGGCTTTGGTGTTGTGTGTGGGGAATTTGAGGATCGTGCCCTTTAAGCATGAACAGTTTTTTGTGGCTTTTTTTGTTTTCCCTGCCTCCACTCTCCAATTTCAACACAGAAGGTAGAATAGTCCTCCCTGGCAAAGAAGATCACACAAGCTCCATGGCTGGTCACGTTGATTAACTCCGTAAGATGAGTGAGTCTGATAAATCGGTGAGACTGCTGGCGTTGCCAAATGGGAATAAAAAAAATAGGTTCTGAAAACTGAATCCAGCATTTGTTTTCTGGGAAAGGGAGCGTAATGTTTTCCACATTAGCACATTGTATGGGCTCAGGGTTGGACCTAACCCAATCTGTTGCAGTTCATGTGTGGCTGGGAGCCCAGAAATGCCAGCCGTGTTCATGAAGGATGGCACTAAAGCAAGTTTAGATAGAGAGGGCACACCCGTTGTTCACTTGTAAAATCTGAAGTCTCATCAACACTGCCAGCTCCACAATTTAAACTGAGCTGTCTCTTTTCTATAATGTGTTTATGTTGAGCGGTTGTGTTGAGTTTGGAGGGAGGCAAGCCTCTTTTGGTTTTCACTCTGCTAATTTCTGACTGTAACCAGATCGCTATCAGTGCTTAATGCACTTCAGCTGCTCCTCCTGCCTCTGCCTGCTGCCCTGTGCACTCCCTGAATGCAGACGGGGTCTGTGTTGCAGGGTGCTGCCAGAGGCAGGCAGGCATGCTGGAGGTACCTGGTGCTGGGAACGCTGTTTACAGAAGGTGGGAAGGAGATGCATGGCTTCGTGCTCAAAGGGAAGCAGGGGGCTGCTGGCAGCCATCCGTATGTGCAGCTTTGAAACCTGGTGGCTGCTCACTGATGCACACGGGACGTTTTGACGAGCACCGGATTGCAAAGTAGTGATGATGAAGCTTTTTTTTTTTTTTATAAGTATGTGATATCTATACATACGTGTATCTGTAGAGAATGTCAATTTCAAATGACTGAGGTTTAGATGGGTCTCAGAGGTTGTTTCTGTCTTTCCTTCTCCCAAAGATACTTTGTTTTCTTTGGGAATAATGCTCAGGTTAGAGCTGGGTTAAACAAATGACCCTATTAAATTTCTGTGAAAGTGAAGCACTGTTTCCTTCTGAATATTTCGGGTGCATTGTCCAGTTGAAACTTCTGGCATCCAAAAGCTGAACACTTGGAGAATGGCCATTTTGCTAACTCCATGTGATAAGAATCATTTCCTGCGTGCTTTCCCTCCTCCATATGTGTGTGCTATTACGTACTCATGTGCCCCAGTGCTTGTGATTAGTGTGCTGTGTGATTTAGAAGAGAGCTCACTTTTTGCTTTATAACTGAACTTCTTTAGGGATGCCCAGGAAAAGTACAGCTGTTGGGGAAAAAAAGTTCCTCATACCTTCAGAAGCAGTCATGTCCACTTCAATGTGTCCAGGATAGCAACTCTACTTTCAATAAAAAACAAAAATGCTAAGTGCACTATTTTTATTCAGTGCTGTATAGATGCTAACATTTTAAAATGGAAGAACAGTAAGCAAACCTGCTTTAAATATGTTTAGAAAGTGATACAACAGGAGGAAGTGACTGCATAGCACGGGAGGGGCTCTGCTAGGGTTAGAAGTAGAGACTTTCCAGCCCTTGCTCTCTGACTTCTGCTTCCCAACAGCCAGTCTCATTTATTTTATGCTCCCTTTATACTTTGTCTGTCAAAATCCTGCTTCAAAGTTGATGCGAAAAATAGGGAAAAACCTCCAACCAAAAACTGGAGCAAAATGCCTCCTACCCCCATATCAAATCGTATACCTTTCTTATGAAAAATCTGTTTAATTGCTGCCGGTTCCTGGCTTCTCTTACATGTTAAAATGCTTTTTCCTATGCTTATACTTGGATTCCAATGATGGTTAAAAAAAATGTGTTTTTAAAATGTATTTTTTTTTCCCCCAACCCTTTTGTCTTTGGGTGGTTAAGTTAAGCCATACAGTGCATGGCTTTTACAAGTGCTGAGACCAGACTGGCACTTGTTTGGGACATTTCAAAGTGAGTCCCGTGCATGAGCCTGCCAAATGGGAATCTCCCTTTCTGGAAGTACTGGGGTCACTGAGTTGTCTAGATGGACACAACTGAGTTGTTAGCATTGAAAGTGAATTGTGACAGTCAGCCCTGTTACAAATAGCATCTTTAGGTTATTGCTATTTTCTGATCAGTCGTTTTGCAAATAATGATAAAAATACTAAATTTTAATTGTGGTCTGAGGGTGAAGAGCTCAGGTTTGCATTTATATTTTTTCCATCTTGTTTAAAGGAGATTTTGCGGTCAGATTGAGCTTCAAGCAAAACTGTGTGTTTCATAGCAGTAAAGATGTAAAAGAAAAAAATAAATAAAACATCAGTCATTCTTTGTTGTACCTTACTTATGGAGCTCAGCGTCTGTGATACCAACCCTTGCTTCACTTACCCAAGTATAACCTCACTTACCCAACATACAGAAGCAAACAGAGGAAGAGTGTGATTCTAGTGGTTGGCAACCCTGCCCATGGCAGGGGGATTGGAACTAGATGAGCTTTAAGGCTCCTTCCAACCTAAGCTATTCTGTGATTCTGTGATTTTCGAGTAAGAAAGGACATGCTCCTGAGCCTGATGCTCCCTGTGGTGCAGACACAGGGATGTACCAGGCAGATGTTGCAGCAAGCCCTCTGTGAGCAGGCGGGGGCTCAGAGCACCCGCACCATGTTTTCAGCAGTCTTGCACTCACCAGCCTCGGCCTCATGAGGAGTTATCAGAAATGGGACTTTTCAAATTAGGGATGATTTTTGTGATTCAAAAATAATTACTAGTAATTATCCGTTAAGTAAATTCTGATGCGAGGTGGAAGAGGCAATGCCTGCAATGGCTATTTGTGTAACCCTGTATCTTAGGGCTAGAGGTTTAAGAGGGGTGATGATGAACAATTTCTTCTCAAAATGCTATGGACAATGTAAGTGTTTGTGCATCAGGCTGCTTCTGATCTGTAGAATAATTTCAAATCTTTTGTTCTTAATTCCCGTCTTACTTCCAGCTTATTCAGATCTTCTGTTGTTTGCTGCATCTCCACTTGTGAGACATCTGCAAATGTGGTCACGCTTGAAGTGTCCACGCATCTAAGAGAGCGCTTTGTAGAGAGTGGGTTTTAGATTGATTTGCTTAAAAATACATTATTAGAAAACTTAAAATGTGTTTCATTAAAATAAATGAAGCAGCAGTACGGAAAATACTTAGCGTCACAGTGGTCCCTTGCAGTGTCCCTGCTTCTTGCACGTTGTTGCTTGTCACAACCAGGGCTTCGTCTTTGTTTGGTGTGACCTTCCAACCTATCACAAGGATCCTGTCACAAGGATTGAATTGCATGAAAATGCTTCAAGGACTCAAACCTTGATTATGCAACTGCATGCTTCAGCAAAGGAAAATCTTGTCTTTAATAACTGATGCAGTGATCTGAAACATTGCGTCTGTGACCTGCAGTTCTTAGCTGTTGTTTTTGTCTAGCCCCTAGAATTAAATGAAGTTCTGACTAATGGAGCTCCCCAAATGCAGTACTGCCTTGTTTTATTTAAATCCGAAAAGCTGTATTTGACTAAAGTCAACCCCTCTTTTTACAGCAGCCATTAGGGACAGGAGGAGCTTAGAAGAGCGGAGTTAGCATTCTCTTCATCATGTTGGTGCTATTTATCTTTAACTGTAGAATAAGCACTTTTAGAACAGACAGTAACTTGGCTCTACTTTAAAACCTCTTTTTTTTTTTTTTTTGTTTTAAATAATGACAAGAGCTATGCTTTGGTGAATTGGTAATTTTCCCTGTTTAACCAGGCCAACACAAGACTTGTACTGATTTACTTTCTCATTTTCTGGTAGCGATATTTTATCATGCTTCACTGGTAAATAGAAAAGAAACTGTAGGAGCAGAGAAACTGAGTAGCAGCTGTGAATGTGTAATTTTGTTCTTCCATGGCTTCTGAAGTCGTGGGCTAGCCTGAGGGCCCTTCTTTTCCACCCACCAGTACTTCAGGAGCTCTGTTGGCATTTCTATGTCTGTCTTCCCCCTGCCCTGCCCATTGCTGATTTTGCTCCTTGAGTGCCTGTTGCCTTCCCATCTCACTTCTAGAGTTTTCCCTTCCACTGGATAGCCTTGTTTCTCCTTGAAACCCTTTGCCCATTTCCTCTCCTGCTTTACTGCAACACTCTTATTTTCCAGATTTTTTATTTTTCCAATTTTCAGCTCTATCTAAAGTATTTTAGAGGTTACTTTTTAATGTTACTTCTGACCATCTTAGCTCTTTAAATCTTTCTGGTTACTTCATCCACAAGTCAATGTGTTGTGTATTCTCCATATGCTTTCCTTGTGCCAAGTTCTTATATTGTTTGCTGTGGCTAGCACAACCTGCTTTGTTCCACAGGTCTTCCCATCTTCCTCAATGAGCTGCTTCTGCCTGGTCTTACGCCATTGGTTGACTACCTCTGTCCACTTTTGGACATCGACCTTCCTTTAAAGCCGGTACAGAAATGGTGCTTCTGTTCATCATACTTTGTATCATTTAGGTCACTGCCTGAAAGGTCATTGGCTCTGATCTTGTGTTCCGCAGATAAAAGAAATGTGAATTAGTACATACCAGTAAGAAAAAGCCCCATAAGAAATCTTGCATGCAATTATAGTGTTTCTTTGAGTTTTTTCTAAATGATCCTTTAAAAAGTTGTAAAAATTGTAAGCTTGCTTTCTACATACGTTGTAGTACTGTCATTAAAATGATTTACAAGAAGGATCTCCTTTACATTCCATGCAGAAGTATTTTTTTTTAAAAAAACTATTAATAATAAATAATCAAAGTGAGCCTATCACTTTGCCTACCCAAGTGGGAATCATTTTGTGCATTTTTTGAAAGAAGCCGAAATACAAGTCCTCTATCTCAGAAGAGTGTTTTCACGTTGTAACTTTTCATTTACATATTTTCTGCTTGGAGAAGCTGATCGAGCGCTGAAGACTGAAATTGTATGCCATTAGTCACTAAATTGCTTTAAGTCTTTTGCTGGGGCTGTACACAGATGGAAAGAAAGATGAGGAAGAGCTCAGCTAAAAAATATTTGTTTTCCTAAGTTACGAATCTAAAATTACTTCTTAAAGTGGAAGCATTACTGGTGCATTTTGTTAGCATCTTCTGGGATAAAGCGGTAGTGTAGAGAGATCAAACAATCTGTTGCATCATCTGAGCTTTTTCTTTCTGCTTAACCTTTTTCCAGATTAATTTGAAGCATCCTGTTTGGGGGAGAGAAGTTCTGATTTGGTGGCATCATGATAAGAGTAAGAAATGAGGGCTCAGTATGTGTTCTGTGCTGTGGTAGAGTGAAGCCACGGAATTGGGATCTGGGGGCTGATCGCCAAAGAGTTTGGTATTAAGATGGGAGATTTCAAAACAATTCTTTACAATACTAAGTCTACTTACATGATCCAAAATGTGCACTTGGAGCAGAAGAGATGTTCTAGCTTGTTTTCCTCTGCTGCTTGTTTTCTGTAATATCAAGCATAGCATCGTGCAAGTGTTTACATAGTGGGAGACAGGATTCCTCGAAGGGGAAGGAGATTCAGGGGAGAGCTGACGTGTCTGTGCACCCATTGCTTCACTCACTGCTTTTCATTTTCTCTGGTACTGTTGTCTCTGCCCCGAGCTATCAGTGGGTGTTCAAGGCAGTCAGGTGGAGCAAGAGCTGAGTGAAGGAGCTGTGTGTCTTTGACTGGAGCGCTTGCTGTTTCCAGAGGCCTTTTTTCAGTGGGCAGAGAGGAAGCGAGGAAGGGGTGATGTACGAGTTCCAAATCACAATCCTGTTCAGTCTGCTGGGCTCCAAACAAAACGTTTCCTTGCCTCATGCCTGCTTTCCTATTGCATGCCCCAGGGGAAGGCCTCTCCTGAGGGGATGAGGCGAGCCAGCTTCTCCTGCTGCGCTTGTCTATAGCCCCAAAGTCTGACATTTTCCTCCAAATTCTGTGAGAGACTGGAGCTCTTTGCCACCTCCTCATGCCATCTGCCAGACTCCTTTCTCCTGCCGGGGGTTCTGCATGCTCCTCAGACACCTCTCAGACATGCAGGGTACGCTCTCTGCGTGACGGGGCCTGGTGTCAGCAGGGCCCTGGGCAGGCCTCCTCCGGTGCCATGCGGTGTTTCCTCTTGGCTGGGAATCTGTGGTACTGAGTTCCTGAATGGATCTTCATGTCCCATGTCCTTAATATGCCATTGCTGTCAAATTTACTATTTCTGTGTTGTGTCTGTATTTGTTCTTGTTTTGTATTTTTTTCTGTTCATCTAAAGAGCTGTATAATCTCTTTTTCAGAGCCCTGTTTTAATTCACTCATGTGACATTAGCAGGACTCCACTGTGTGCCTTAACAGTCTGTATGAATCCTAGAAAATCCAGTGGTTCAGAACTATGGCAAACACGAAAGTCTCACAGGGCTGGTTTCTGTCACTCTTGCACTGGACAGAAACCTGGTCCCTTGACTTTGGCTGGGCTACAAGACAAGAGGTGATGCTGCACATTCCAGCTACGTTACTTCGCTTTGGTATGTTATGTCAGGTTGTTTTTACAAAGGCTTTTAAGATCCCTTTGTGTTGTGTACCAGTTGGTGTCACAGTAACAGCACCTGGCCTTTGTAAGTGGACAGAAAAAAAAACATCTCAAAAACTTGGAAATTGCAGACAGGATAATTTTGTTGTGTGTTTTGTGCAGAAATCATGATGAGAAAGTTTAAAACTTTTCTTAGAATTTCTCTTTTCTGAATGTGTATGCCTATTTCATTCTCATAAGGAGAATGCCTATTTCAACCTCATAGGGAGGTTTATATAATATGCCCTTATTACAATGCACGTCTGTGTGTATACATACATATATACATACATACACACATATATCTCCCTTCCCACTTGTGTATGTGTGTGTATACATATACACACAGAGACACGTAGTGCATATAGGTAGCTCTAATGTGGTTCTTACTCAGTGGGGACTATTTTCAAGACCAGTAAGGGACAGGAGCCTGGGGGTGGCTCCAGTTCTGTTCTGTGCAGCGGTGCTTCCTGCATCTGACACTGAGCTGTGCTTTCTACTGCCATCAGAGTGCTGTAAACTTCTGCAGCAAAATAACTGTAATTCGTTGAAGAGCATGGGATAAGTCTAAATAGGCTTGTTAATACTAATGCTTGCTATGTTGCTGAAGTTATAAAGCTTGTTAGTGCCCTTGCCTGGCATATTCGTAAGAACGAACAAATACGGCTGCCCTTTCTGTTCATGGATATCTAACAAAACACCTTGGATTTCTGCAGATTACTATCAACACTGTTCACTGAGCTTTTTATTCACATACATTACTTCCATCTGTGGGCTTTTTATTAACTGTTTTCTTTGTCTGTTAAGTTATCCCATGTTAATACCTTCTGAGAGTTCACCTGCACCTTGAGTTTCTGATGGCTAACTGAAGCTTAGGGAAATGAGGGATTTCAACAGTGTGGCTACACGAACATTTTCTTTTTCAAACTTGTCTTTGCTAAATGTTTGTGAGACCTGGCTTTGAGAGTGTTTTTGTGAGCAAAAGGTCATGAAGGTGAATGCTGGATGAATATGAAGTAAAAGTGTTGAGCAGTCCTTTGAAAGGTATTGGTGAATTTTATTCAAAGGCGTATCTCTTAATACTTTTTTTGCAGGATTTTCTGAGCTGGTCTGATCCAAATGCAGTTTTTTGCTTTTCTAGATGGAAAGATGTATTCTGTTGTGTCTATGCTGGAGCTGTGGCAACCTAACAGGACAAACACTGGGTTTAGTGGCAGATTCACCCGCTTCTTTCTTCTACCTAGCATTAAATGTCTGTGATCACTATTGGAAAAAGCTGTGTGAAAAAGCAGCAGAAAACCTGTGTGGGGAGGAGGAAAGTGAGTGAGGGTGAGCGCATATGTGCGCACGCGGCTTTGCAAGCATGATGTCATCCTAATTTGCACTGCTAGGGGATGAGCTCATCGGGGAGGGGTCTTGCAGATTTACAGCTGTGCCAATTCATCTCTGTTTGGATTAACATTCTCCAAGCTCCCTCCTTGAACTAAACAACAGGCGTTGCGTTATGAATTATTTAAAGACCTATGAGAGCTCCTACTAAATAAAATGAAGTGTCAGTGAAAAACAAAAGAGTGAACTCTGTGTTTTGCTTTCACGATGTTGTTAGAAAACGGCATGAGTACCATTCCCAAGATGATATGCAGGTTCTAGTATACCCATTCCATTTTTTTTCTTTCTCCTGTTCTAATGATAATGTTCCTTAGCATTTTCGAGCTACTAGTTTTCAACAACAATTTGAGTTGTGTTTTTGTGGACGGTGGATGATGTAGACCTGATATTTAGAGAGAGATACCTATTGCTTGTTTAGGTACAGTGTAACATTGGTAAGGCTGTATTATTCTACTGAATTTTTTTTTTTGTACCTTTCATTTGCAACAGGAGTTGAAATATAAAACATGGACTACTGGAAAAACAGCATATTCTTCTATTTCTGTAAGCCACGTTTAGACTCATTTTTTTTAATAATCCGTGAGAAAATATCTGAAAACTTTGTAGCTTTGTCCTTCATTGTTTTCAGAATTTGACTGCGTTAAGTATTCGGTAGTTAGGATTTTCTGTATACAAATTTAAAAAGGAATTTAAAAATTCTACCTCTGTTGTGAAGGAAGATCCTGACTGGTCTCCTGTGCAGAGCTCACACCATTCTGCGGGCGGGTCAGAGCAGCCGCTCAGTCAGGTAAGTGACCTGGGAACTGCTGCTGCCGTCCTTGCCTCCTGCTCAGCTGCAGTGTAGGGGTGCGGGCACGGCTGCACGTTTACCTTCAGTGAAATCCTCAGGCATGCCTGACAGACTTTTTTCAAAGATAAAAAAATATTGGGTTGAGATCTGCAGTGCAAATGGGGTAACAGTACTGTGCCTGGCACATGTAAAGTACTTTGGGACCTTGCTAAGATGCAGAATGCAGTATGAATGTTAGACATTATTCTGATTTCTCAGAGACACCTCTTGTATTCTCCTTCAGTGCAACACTCACTGACGGAGGTGAAGGGCTTTGTTTCAAAAGCCCTAATTATTGCTATTATCTGCAACAGCTTCTTAGCTTTGTTCATTCCTGGTGTAAGAGACTTTAGCTACTTCCTTTTGATGAGCGCACCAGCAGGTGATACAAACAAAGGGAAATAGGAAATTTAGACAGAGGTTGAGTTCAAGTTACGGTGCCTGGTTACTCTAATCAGCCCCTGCTTTCCAATTTTGGTTGTGAGCAGAGCCTGGCTGAATACGCTGACAGGGTTTTGTCAGGGACTGGCAGTAGCAAGGGAGGCTGCTAGGGAAGTCAGTCAGGGCAAAGGCCAAAGAAATTAGGAAAATTGGGAGAAAAGCAAGAAGACTTGTGGTGTAAGCGCCTGCTTCACTGTAATCAACCTGATCTGTATTGAATTGTTGAGTTTAAAGTAGTAATCTTTACATTTCACACTGTGGATGGGAGCAGTGCCAAAATGCGCTTATTCGGAGGTGAGCTCATAATGCCTTCAGTGCTACCTACCCAGCATATCCCTCTGAACAAAACTTGTGGTGTTGCTCCAACACTGCTTGGTTTCCGATCTTCCAGTCAACAGACAGTTTTGAAGCAGTTTCCATTCAAACAAACAAACAAACAAAGCCTGCCACCTTAAGCCAGAACTGTCGAGTCAAACCTCCCCCTTGGTTTTGGTGAGGTAAAAATTCACTGCTTTGGAAAGTCGCCTTGAAACGGTGCTGTCGTGCCAGGAGCAGCGATGGACAGGATCTGCTCTGGGGTCAGTAGCACCATCTGACAGTGAGTGCACAGTGACTTTTACTGCTCTTTTGGGAATCTACTGCAAGGAGCTAAATATTACGGCATGGTAGGGTATATTTAAATCTTTTGAATGTAATTGTGATTAAACCTTTTTTATTTTATTAAGCTTGTTGGTCAACAGCAAATACCTTTGTAAAGGTTGTTGGTGAAGTGCGACAGATGTCTTGTTCTGAAGAACTTGCATGCACATCTAAACTCTGAACTTAAAACTGAAATTTTTGGGGGTGGGGACTTGGAGATTTAGTGCTGCTTTCATGCTAGTTCTGATAAGGATACAAAAATTTATTTTGGAGTTGCAACCAAAAAGCCTCCTTCAATTAAGGTGATTAAGGAAACATATGGAAACTACAAATCAAGTGTGATTGCAAGTGGCTTGCGGGGAAGTGAGGATGTTCAGTGCTCTCAACTGCATCCTTTTCATTCCCAGGAAACTGAATTAACCTAGCTGGAGGCAGCATGTCATTACATTTAAAAATATAAGAAACGCAGGCATGGGTGTCGTAGATTTGTGACCAAAGCCTTCTGAATATTGTTATTTTCTATTATTTGCTCTGTTTTTTGAGATCCTTCTCACTGCAGGTGTGGTGAGGGTGAGGCTGAGTGGAGGGGAGGAATGCTGGGACTGTGGGTATGGGATGCAGACAGGCACACGTGGGTAAAGAACTGTCCATCCTGCATCTCTCCAGTCTGTTTGCACATTTACTGGGTACCTGGGGAGATTGTTCTGAGAGGAAGCTTAGTTACTGATTCCCAGATCAGCTCAAGTGTGGGTTTAGTACAGTACAGGACCAACAGAGATTGCTCCACTGCTGGTGGCAGTGGAGGTTTTGTAGCATGGATTTCTCTGAAAAAAAAAAAAAAAAAAAAGGCAATATTTTGCTCTGCAGGAGTATCTTGGGATCCATGCTAGTTGTTTTGGAGCTGACTTGGTTAACTCTGTATGCCTCTGTTGTGTTGTGCTGTACAGATGTATTTTCACTTGTGCTCCTGGTGAGTTACTAAGTATTTTGGGAGCTTTTATTTTGAAACCTATTGTTTAGAAGTGACCCATGGTGTACATTTTTATGCGACCATTTCCAGCACACAGCTTCCAGAACTGAATTTTAAGCAAATGGGAACTTTTGCCTGGTTTGGAAATGTAGGACAATTTATCCATTTAGCTATTGCTTAATCCCGTGCTCCATTTCCCTAAATAAAGCAAATATCCATGCTCCCTTTTGTAGGACGCAAGCCACAATACATGTGCACTTTAGTCCTATAATAAATGCCAAACAGGCATTTTCTGGGTGGATTGAGGTTCTGCTCTAGAGGAAAAAAATAAATAACAATTTTGGTAAGATTGTTGGCAAGAATTGAATTTTACAGGACTAAACTCTTAATGTTTATGGCAAGTATAACTAAAAGTAAAATAGCTGCAAAAATGCATAGTTTTCATCAGTCTGCCATTTGATTTTTCCAGTCTGAGGAGTTCTCAAAGCATTTCATGCAGTGCAGTCGGGGTGGCCCTGCTTTTTGTTTGTTTCCACGGTGCTTTCTCACTTTTCTCTTAAAAGATGCACGGGGAATAGGATCATTTGGCTAAAGGAGCAAAGTATTTGCAGGAACTTCTTGTTGAGTCCTTTGTGTTCTCAGCTGGGAATTTCTCCAGTAGAAATTTAGTGGAGATTAAATCAAGCAGCAACTCACCAGGGCTGTCAGCTGATTTCTGAGTGCAGCAGGTATTTATTTTCTCATTTCACCAATTGCTATATTCTTGTCACCGCTATCAGTGAATTTTAAAAAGAGTTACATAATCAATTGCTATGGCGCATTAGCAAGCTGTAGTTCAGCTTCTTAAAGTTACCTTGTCAAATTACATCTTGATAAAGAAATAGAGAAGACAGAACACAACTTCATAAAATATTTCTGAAGTGTAATAGAGCGGGAAAAAAAACAGTTTGCCATGTGTACTTTTTATTTAGTAACACAAAAGACCATGGGCTACTAAAACGAGTTCAACTAGTGAATTCTCCTAACAATATAACGTGGGAAAATGCAAACTATAAGTATGATGAAGTTCTCCAGTCTATGCATACCACTTTGCTGTGTGCTGTGTTATAAGACCTAGCTTGAAGATGCATGATTTTCAAGACCCGTCTGGATGCCTACCTGTGCGACCTGCACTAGGGAGCCTGCTTTGGCAGGGGGATTGGACTCGATGATCTCTTGAGGTCCCTTCCAACTGCTACAATTCTGTGATTCTGTGGTTTCCATCTGATAAAACAGCAGTAAAAATCACAACCTTCATAGAGCTGGGCTTGCCAATTACTTAGGCATAGTGAGAATATTGCATAAATTAATTAAATTAAATACAACTTCACAAATGAAATAGAAAATGGATACTCACTTTAGTGGTTAACTTATGAGTGCAGTTAAAGTTTGTGGTAAAAAAAACCCCTCAAAATATTCATTTTTTTACAAACTTCTGATCATAGAAGATGAAGCTGATGTGAGGCTCAAGATAGGCTCAGGTCTTTCAGTTTGGAGAAGATACATTCGGACAGGTTTTGTCCCTGCAGTTCAGTTTTGGGAACAGACCTTGGATGATGGATGTAATTAGATGAAGTTTCTTTCTTCCATAGTTGTCTCTCATCTTGCAATTTTTGAAGGAAATGCTCCTTTTTACAATTTACTTTTTGATAACCCCCCAAGCCTACCTATAGCTACTGAGGAATATTGGCTATTACTTTTTTTAGACTATTTTTGTGGTGTTAGAGAACATGTTATGTGTGCTGTACAGTGTGTTCCATGGTGTATTTGGTAGCGTACCCAGCACAGCCCTTGCGTGCTGAGCAATGCTCTCACCTGTAAGCTACTTGTGAAAATTGTTGAGAAAGGAACTTTTAACACATTGTGTGCTTCTCCAACTCTAGTGAATCCTCTGTGATATATATATATATTTTTAAATAAAGTTAGTTTTAAAAAAATCAACGGAGAAGGCAGCTGCTGATTCTTGAGGAATAAAAATGAGATAAATCAAAAATATTTTTTTGCTCAGTTACTGCATTTAAAATACAAAATGCATGTAAAATACAAAGTGCATGTAAAATACAAAATCTTGACTGTTCGCCATGGCAGTAATACTTCAGTAAGGTTGTTCCAGACGTTCTGGCTTCCTTGTCTAACTCAGATGCCCTCAAGGCTAAAATGTGAAATCAGTTTTACTTTTGTACATCTCTGATTCAAGAGCCATGTGAGAGACTTCTGACTGCATTGCATGATTGCAACAACTGTTTTGTGTTTGTTTGTTTTGGGTTTTTTTCTTCCATAGTTGTTGCCTGGATGTTTTCTGAAAAACTCATCCTTCCAAGTTGCTAGGTTGCATGCCCCAAATTACTGTTTTTTTCTGGTCATTTTCTGAAAACCGTGACTGTGAACATGAAACAACCTAGTTTTGTTTTGCTTTAGATTTTCATGAAATACTTTGTAACGATTCTAGTTTTGACAAATCTTTCACCACTGAGTGACTCAGGGGTTCCCATGTGCTCCTCTGTAGCTGGATACCAGCTGAGCATCTTCTGCTGGAGCTGGTAGCACATGGCCCTGCCCACCGTACGTTGCATGGTGCTACAGTTGTCTTTTCTTGTATTGATAGACAAACATTTAAATGTGTCTCAAATCTGTTGGTTGGGAGTGAAGTATGCTGGAGGAAGTGTGAATCACAGAAGTTGGCAAAAGTTTTTTCTTTTTTTTCTTTTTGGATATATTTTATTGCGTGTTTGTAGCTAGCACTATCCATTTTGAACTCTGCATTTTCTAATTATCCTCCTTTGGCTAAGGGATGTGTATTGCTGAGGTGCCATATAGATATGATTAAACTAGGGACAAACCTTGGCAATTGGACTCCATTATCCATGGACAGCTCCATCGCCAGGCAGAGGCACAGCGACCAGCTCAGTCCCCTCCAGCAGCACCCATCCTGGTGATGGGCAGTTGGCACTGAAGGACCGGCAGTGACAGGTTGGAGGAGCATTCTCATCCTCCTCCTGGGCTGGAATCTGTGTAGTGCAGCTGAACTAGAAAAACACTTAGCCATGGAATTTTCAGCGTGAGTGAAGAAATACTGTCAAGGGTTAAGCTCTTGGTTTTTCATCATCCAGGTGATTTGCTGGATTTCTGCTTTGGAAAGTCAGGATTGTGCTGATCCCAGCACAGTGGTTACAGAGTGGAGTTACTGGTGCTGCAATGCAAGGGTTCCGCTGCCCATCAGCAGGCAGGTACACATCATGCACACAGGATCCTCAGGGTTATTTAAAGAGTAGGGAAAGCTTCAGCTGCTAGGCTGGGGCATGGGTGCAATCAGTGCTTGCACTGCGGATGCACAGCTTCCAGAAGATGGGCGCCTTGTGTAATCATGGAATCATTAAGGTTGAAAAAGACTTCTAAAATCACCAAGTGCAACCATCAACCCACCATGCCCACTAAACCATATCCCTCAGTGCAACATCTCCATGTTTCTTGAACACCTCCAAGAACAGTGACTCCGCCACTTTCCTGGACAGCCTGTTCCAATGCATTACCACTCTCTCTGAGAAGATATTTTTCCTAATATCCAACCTGAACCTTTCCTGGCACAACTTAAGGCCGTTCCCTCTTGTTCTATCATTGTTACCTGGGAGAAGAGGCCCACCCTCACCTCAGCACAACCTCCTTTCAGGCAGTTGTAGAGAGCAGTAAGGTCTCCCCTGAGCCTCCTTTTCTCCAGACTGAACAATCCCAGTTCCCTCAGCTACTCCCCATAAGAGTTGTGCTCCAAACCCCTCACCAGCTTCACTGCCGTTATCTGGACACACTTCAGGGCCTCAATGTCTTTCTTGTAGTGAGGCACCCAAAGCAGAACACAGTACTCGAAGTGTGGCCTCACCAGTGCCAAGTACAGAGGGGACGGCCATGCCAGCTCCTCTGTGGTACGTGGCTGGGGTGGAGCACCCCTCAGTGCACAGCGCAGCGGGGGGAGCAGGCATCCAACAAGAGTTGCTGTTGGAGGCCGCCCTTGGTTTATTTTCAGTTCTTCAAAGCATGACCTTTGTCGCAAAGCAAGGAAAAAAAAAATCGGTCCTAAGGCATGTGTTATTGTTTTAATGGTTTTGCTTGTGAAATGTTTGTGGAGGTTGTGACATGTATGCTTGCCTCAAAGTCATTTATCATGCTCTGCGTGTTGCAGTTTATAGCTGTAACTGAATACTTTTTGTGAGCAAATGCTGTTTGTGGATCGTGTGCAGACACAAACATGATCTTCTGGCATTGTAAATTAATTGTAAAGCTCTTTTTAAGATATTCTTTTAAAATGAAGGGCAAATATACATCTGATACATGGTTATTTATTTCATATGAAATAAATGGATCAGAAATTTGCCCATAAGGTTCTGTGCAGGAGGCTGGCAGATTGGGTGTAGAACAAACAACAGTAGTTGTGAAGGGCAGAATGATGCTTTTCTACTTCTCTGTGCATGTGTGCTCCTCCTCTCTATCTCACCTTCCAATTTACTCAATTGAAATTTTGTGCATTATCAAAGCCCTGGTAGGACCTTCACCCAGTGCAGGTGCTGCAGGCTCTGCAGCAGCTCTGCTCTGTGTTGCTGTGCTGTTAGCTGTTTCCCTGAAAAACAGGGACCGCTTTCCAAGCTGCTTGTCATAAATGTTGTTTTAACCTGTTTTAGTTGGCTATGTTACGAGTCCCAAAGTTCTTGAAGTCCCAAGTTTGAGACTGTGCTTTCCTTTCTCCCCTATTGAGTGCAGTCTGAAGCACCCTGATATTTTTTGTTTTTCTTCATGTACTCTCTGTGGTCGATACCTTTCTGATGATGCAAACCAAAAGTGAGCTTCTGTCTGTTCATGAAGCTCCAGCTGCAGTGATTGAGGTCCAGCCACAGCGATCGAGGCTGTAAGAGCAGCAGCATTTTTCCCTGTAGAAAGGATTTTGGATAATTTACAAAGTACTTGACAGCATCAGCACTGAGATGGTGGAGTCCTGTGCTGCGGGGTCACAGTTTCCATCTGCAAGCTGTTGTCACCCTACTCCTGTATCGGACCTCAACTTGCACATTTGGCTCCCAGGGCTTGTTCCCACCAGGGTGAGACCCCAGCTCCTGAGTCCTCAAGCCGACTGCTTTGGCACAAGCTGGAGGAAGAATTTCATAAACTGGAGATGGTGCAGCCTGGACAGATCAACCTGTGCTTCCTCATTCGCAGCACGCTGTAAAGAAAGATGCTGGCCTAGATTTGCTCTTCTGCTCAGATCTGCTGTGTAAAAAGTGAAAACCTGTTGCGTGTGGGATGGAGAAACATCTCACTGCCCAGGGATCTCTGTGCTGGGCACACTGCTTGTCCCATGCCACTGGGGTCAGGCAGTGGAAGGGAGAAGGGAGAGGTGTTGAGAGGTGCAGAGGAGAAGGAATAAACTCAGCTGTCTTAACTTTTCTGCAAAAAAACAAACAAACAAAAAAAAAACCAGAATTTATGGAAATTCTACAAGCAGTTTATTCCTTAAATAATGTTACATTGTTGAAACATGCTAGTGCTCTGCAAAGATACTGTCTAGCTGCAGTGTTCCAGGTCATACAAAATGCAGGTAACAGCTGCAGGATAGCGATGTAATCTGGAAATGGTCAGGTTTGTGTCTTACTAAAAACTGCTGTCAGGTGAATGTCATTTCCAGATAGTTATCCACAGAGAAGTAACTCGTTCTCCAGGAAGGTCACACCGCCTTTGTCCAACACAGCTCCCTGAACAGTGGGGAGGAGGAGATTGTGTTCGTCCAAGTGCTGTGGGGAGCGTAGGGATGAAAGTGGAGGATAAGCAGGCAGCAAACCTTGACTGCCAGCTTCTCCTTCCTCTTCATCTGTTTTATTACAAGATTTATTAGTGGCTTTGTTTATCGTAGCCTTTGAATTTTTGTTAAATTGCAGAAGAATTGTAGGTGGTTGTAGGAGGCAGGCGTAGTAGGGCAAGTCAGGATAAAAGGGGGCCTTTGGAAGACTGGAGCAGGGCATCACAAAACAGGGACAGATGACAGAAGCTGAGGAGGAGAAAATGTTTGAATTTATGGAAATTATAGACTGTCTGCCTAACAGCATGCAAAGCAGTATGTTGCACATTCGCAGTTCCTTTCAGCTTTCCAAGCCTACGTTTCTAGTGGGTGTGGTGTTAAGATTAAACTGATGTGAAGATGAAGAAACTGGACTATTAGGCTGATGCTGATAGTACAATAATAGAAAAAAAAAAAGATGAAAAATGTCTTAACAGTGGCAATGAATGCATTTCTCTGTATGGAAATGGGAAGACAAATGAATTTGGTAATGGAAAAAGATGCCAGTTGTCACTGAAGTCTGTGTCATATTTGGAATGTAGAAGAAGAAATAAGGTTTAATAGTATCAACTGTAACTTGGACATTTCAAAACTTTATATTAAATATGGACTTAGTAAATATTGACAATGTGCATCTGTAATTTTATGTAGAATACAACTTTTGTTAGGACAGTACAGAGGGACAGATGAAGATGGCATTTTCATCACAGTTAAATTTTGGTTGTGATTTCTTTATGTGAATGTTACTGCAGTTCATGTGCCTCTCAGTATCAGGAGTAACTTCATGAAAGCATGAGACTGGATAACATGAACATAACAGACCCACGGTAAATGACTGGCAATTTTATGTCACGGTTATTATTACCTGTGGTATTTGTTACAGCATGCTCTGCCATGTAATTTAAAAACCTACAGGAACAAATTTCACATTGCTTACTTTGTAGAACAGTGTTATGACTTCATATATAGTTGCTAACACAAACAGATATATTAGCAAGGAAAATGTTTCCACCTAACAGAAAGAACTGGAGAACAAGCTGGGCCTGGTACTAGATTAGGGTGGATATTGTGTTCTTAATTTGCTTTTGATGTCTGCAGGTCGCAGTACGGTTAGTTTCTCATAATGGAAAAAAAAAAAAGGATTAATTTAGAACAAGAATGCTAAAGGTGAAAGTAAAGTTAAATCAGATGTGATATTCTAATTCTATATATGATATTGGTGGTGTCATTGTTCTAAATGCAAGGCATTCAAGTAATTAAAAAAAAAACGTAATAGCACAATAAATGTTTGATGTTAAAAGCACATTGGGAAATCATTCTGATCAGAAGTACTTATAAATCTTGCTGATACCTCTCTTCAGTTTTGTGTGTTCATAGTGGTTTATCAGAAAAAAACAAATTTAATTGTAATGCCAAACCAATTTTGTCTACACTTTTTAAAGTAGTCCATTCAAAATGTGGAGATTAATTGTGGTCATCTTTTCTTATAATGATGTTACTGGTCATAGGTAAACTACTCATAAACAAATTTCAAAGCAAAAATTTGCAGATTGGATTTGTCCAAAGCTGCTGCTTTTCTGATAGGTTAATTGCTGCTGCCAGCCTTTTGTGAGTCCTCTGTCACTTGGAAGCCGTGTTTTGAATATTGCCAGTTGCTGATTATTAAAGATAAAATCTTTGTCTGCTTTCAAACCATGTGCTATCCACCCACTTGCTTTACTCCGCAACATCTGTTTTTTGATAATTTGACATTAACTGTTGCAGTAGTCTCACTTACAGGGGTAGATTCCAACTTCAGGTCCAGTTCGTTCTACCAGGATTGTTGCATGTGTTTTAAAAATATAATCAACTCATGCTTTGGTGATGGGACTCAGTACATCAAGTTGATGTTTGTTGGACTTGATAAAGATCTTTTCCAACCAAGATGATTGTGTAATTTTTTGTTTTCATTGTCATCTCTCCATAAAAGGGCAATGCTTTTGTTCACATGAAGAGGAGATCAAGGGTGAAAAAACTTACTCAGCTTAGAAATTTCATGAGGGCTTGAATGACTTTCCAGTGGGTTGAAACAGAAATGGTTGCATATCCATCATTGTCTTGAGTCACCACTAGCACGCTGCTATTTTTTTTAATGGTAGGATCATTTGTAAATGAATAAATCTACATTAATTGGTGGTGAATGAGTCCACAGTAAAGTGCTTATTTAGTTTAATGTAGATCCAAAGATCTGATATAGATAGAATAATGCTGCATATTTAGTATAAGTGAACTACAACCTGCTTGGCAATCTTTAATGTAGTGCAACCCAAAATAGAGATCCCATTACGAAAACAGCCATTGAGTTTACACCTTACCTATGAGCAGAAACAGACTGAATGCAGTCTTTTGAACTGCCCAGGGTCAGTGTTTGGTCGTGCACTCTTCATTTTATCACCAGCAGCATAATGCTGTTTTCTCTACTGTGGCCAGTGTTTTCATCTTATGCCATTCCAGTAAGCAAAATCATTTCCAGTTGCATCACCAGATTTGTGTGTGAAACATCACGTTCATTTTGACACACACCCATAGAATGTTTTGAAAGCACAGCCCTAGATCTAGTTTTGCGATTTGTGACTTGTGTTATTTGAGATGCAGAACATTTAATAACTCTAACAAGAACATAATTTCTAAAGGTGGGGCAGGCAGAAGGACAGATCTAGGGAAGTGCAGATGAATGCTGGCCTAAGAAAAAAAGAAAAGGGAAAAGAAGACAACTTTTCTAGCCCAGTAATCAGGCAGTGGGTAATAGAAACAGAATCACACAATCGCAGAATGGTTGGGGTTGGCAAGGACCCAGAGTAGGCTGCCCAGAACCACATCCAGCCAGCTTTTGGAGGTCTCCAAGGCAGAGACTCTTAAGTCTCTGGGCAACCTGTGCCAGTGCTCTGGCAGCCTCACAGTAAATGAGTGCTTCCTCATGTCCAGGCAAGGCCTCCTGAGTTCCAGTTTGTGCCCATTGTCTCTTGTCCTGGTCCTGGACACAACTGAAAAGAGCCTGGCTCTATCCTCTTTGTGCCTTCCCTTCAAGCATTTACATGCCATTGATGAGATCTCCCCTGAGCTTCCCCTTCTCCAGGCTGAGCAGTCCTAGATTATAGCCAAGCTTTAATGAAAATAAACCAAAAAATAAAACAACTCCAAGAGAGTTGTAAAGGCTGTTGTAAACCAAGAAGAGCAAGAATTGAGACAGGTGTCCCCAGTCTCCTTCAATTTCTGTCAGATTTTAGTTAGAATCATAGTTGTTCTGTAATGTTTTCATATCCAGAATTTTTACAATGTCTTTAGTTGGTATCAGTGCAGCAAAGGAAGAATATTTTAAGTTGTGGGATGAGAAGACTGCTCTCTTTTCAACTGTACTGATCTCAGCTGTAGTGAGAAGATGACCATCTGTGAGTTTGCGCTTGGTTCCTGTGGAAGAAAGTCCGTTGTTGGGGAGATCTTTGAAATGGTCAACCTGTTGTTTTAAAGATGAGAAAAGATTGATTTAATACAAGTCATCTTTATAAAAAAGAATTCAGAGAAGAGATGTCTTCGTGCTGTGTTTGCTTCTTTAGAGACCAAAGACCAAGTGCCCTTGTTGTGACACTTAATATTGGCTGTGCCTGAAGATCCAGTGTTAATACCTCACCAATTCATAATGTTAGGTTTGAATTGCAAGTGCATTTTAACCAAACAACGGAAGCCTCTCATCTGTAAATGTGAGAGGGGAAAAAAAAAAAACAAACAAAAAAACCCTGAAAAATCTGAAAGGTTTAATGGTAAACTACATGTGTAGTTATCAGGGAGATGAAAGGGGAACCCATCTGAAGAGCCATGACTGGATGGTTTCCATTGGAGCTTGTGTGAAAATTGGCTAAACAGCTTTACACCAGCTATCACAGAAGATACTGTTGTCAGAGTGGCCTTGCAAAATTGGCCCAAGGACATATCAGTAAAGGGAAGACAGGAACAGGGAGTACAAGATGAGATAAATCTGTGCCTTCCTTTTTCTGAAGCAGATTTCTAATGGATTGAGAAAGACCAAACCCCACCACTTCTGAGGTGAACCGTGGTGAGCCTCTGGATTGCTTCAATAGCAAGGATGACCCTGGAAGCTTTATGGTGCTGTGACCCGTTGGCTCATGCCTTAGAAACTGTGGTTTAATATTGGGATATAACATTTCACCTCAACAGGAAGTAGAGGGTCATCCCAGAGGTGTTTCTGTCTCTGCTTTCCAGATCTCATTCAGTGTGCTGGCAGCTGTGGATAGCCTTGTGGCAATGGGTTTTTTTCTTTCCAATTCTGTTTGTTTCCCAATGCCAAATAAATAAAAATAAATCAGATCGAAGTGACTAAACGTGTAAATATTAACAGTGAAGAGAAACTGACTCTGAGCCCATGGGTCATTTTTGAAACTGGATTTCAGCAAAGTGCTTACCATCTTCTTCATGTTAGTAGTTGGTGAGCAGAAATGAGGATAAATGGACGGGAAAATTACAGTCTTTTTCAAGTGTTTCATAAACATATATTGTATTAGAAAAAGTGCATGTTAATGTGTGGAGGCAGTTAAATATTTTAAGGTTGACTTAGAGTAGCTTTTTGTAGATAAATTGTGCTAAACAAGTAACTAGCGTGTTTACGCTGTATAGATGAGCTAGGACCGTATATTGGCAATGATATTACAAAGCATTTGGGGAACGTTAGAATAAAATTCATTTGAAGTGGGAATGATAAGGAGGAAAGAAGAATGAACGAGATGTTTCTGGCCTGATCTTTTGTATCTGCCTTTGGGAAACGCAAAATTCCCATAGCAACACTCTCATGGGCATTGTAGTCAGTGGTCCAGCCACTCTTAGAATCATAGAATCGTTAAGGTTGGAAAAGACCACTAAGATCATCTAGTCCAACCATCGACCCATCACCACAATGCCCAGTGAAATGTGCTCTTTTCCCACAGAGCACATCAGTGCTCAGAAGTGTAAAATTTTCTGCCATGTAAGCTGTACCCCATAGAAACAATCCCATTTGTATGGCCGTGAACAAGCTAGAACAGCAGCATTAAGCAAAGGCAGAGAGGAGATGAACATGAATAGTTTGGATAATATCTGGAATAACTGGTCTGTTGCTTCAGGGCACTATTGAGGCGTAGTTTGTAGAGGCTGATTTATTTATTGCATCAGCAAGTGGCCTTTTAAAGTAGAGGCAATGGAACAGAAAATCTTCCCAGAAAATCATCAAGGATTGTGAGTGACTGTAAGGGCTAACGGTTCTCTGCAGGATTCTATTATTGCTTTCTGAATTTAATTTTTGCTTTGCACTCATCTCCTATGAAGTGATTGCTGTTTATTTGATTGCTCTGTATTAAAGTGGCCAATTTCTGCGTCGTATTCCTACTTCAGCTTATGTTGCTGCCCTCAGGGCTCTTTGCCAAGATGAGTTTCCCTGATAAATCAGAGCTGTTTGAAAAGTAAAAATTACTCATTGGATCAACTTTTTCAATATATGAAATTGTTCATGTCAACTACAGTTTATCTTCCATTGTTGGATTTGGCTTTCTTGAATACTGTGCATAAATGGAAATAGTTAAAAACTGTTGACCTTATCACCAGCTAGTAATTACAGGAAAACTCAAGGGAAATACTTCTAAGCAATTAAGGAGTTATCCTCTAAGAAGATGACAAGGCCAGCTGCCCAGCTGAAGTGCCTCTACACCAACGCACAGCTTGGGAAATAAACAGGAGGAAGCCACTGTGCTACTAGAAAACTATGATGTAGTTGCTGTCACTGAAGCCTGGTGGGATGATTCCCATGACTGGAGTGTGGCTATCGGCAGCTGTTCTGAAGGGACAGGCGAAGAAGGAGGGGAGGAAGTGTTGCCCTTGACATCAAGAAAGGAATAGAGTGTGAAGAGCTGTCCCTGAAAAACGAGCAAGTCAAAAGCCTGTGGGTGAGAGTTAGAGACCAAGGCAACAAAAGGAACCTTGTGATTGGTGTCTACTACAGGCTGCCTGATCAAGCGGAGCCCTGTTCATAGATGTCCCTGTTCATTGCAGGGGAGTTGGATTAGATGACCTTTAAAGGTCCCTTCCAAATCAAACGATGCTATGATTCTATAATTCTATGGATACAGCAGTGTTCCACTGCCCACCCCAGCACACTGATGCCTCATATGGTGTAAATCAGAGGGTGAGACCTGGAGTTCAGTCCTGCTCCCATCTGAACACATTTCAGACTTCAGCTGACTTTGATGAAGTCTGATCAGGCTTTTAAGAGGCAGTGATAAAAAGAACTTATACTAAAGATATTTTAAAGGTATTTTCCCCCTGCTGTGGGAAGGGCTATGTCAGCTGCTCATGGAACCGAGTGCTTATGTTTGTGTGTTTGTGTTATCTTCATCCCTGAAATGGTTGTTGAAATGGATAGGTTATTTTCTGTTAAGTTTTAGCACTTTCAATGATAGCTAGAAAAATATCTGGGTTTAATCATATTTTGCAGAGCCAAGGGAAAATTATTGCATTGTCTGATGTGAGGAAACATGAAAGACTTCAGGAGACAGTCTGTTATTACCCATCTCTTTCCTTTCAGTTCTTCTGTTAGACAGATTTTCTGTTCCAAGATGCTGAGAACCACTTTGCAAATAATGCCTTCCATATGTTATGACTGATTTGCAGGCACTTTATTGTCTTTAAATCATTGTGGTCCAGGTAGATAGTCAGTATCTGCTCTCATGATTACTCAATAAAGTCTCCTCAGCCCCTAACAGACCAGCCAAGTTTCCAAGGATGCTTTGAATAATTGAATCCCAAAGTCTATCAGATTGGCCTGAAGGAAGTGGAGAGCTTTGAGGTGGCCTTTGATGCCTTTTTCTTTTTTCCTTGAGAAGTTCAGAAAAAAAAAATCCTGTTTGTATAATGAAGACTTTGATCATAATTTCTAGTGGCTGTCAGCATCCTAAAAAATTGCTTGTGTGTAAGCAGAACAGCAGAGAAAGACACAGAAAGGACAGTTATTCTTTATGTGAACTAGTCTGCAAATATTACAAGATTAGTGTGGAAAAGGTTAATTGTATATTTAGTCAATAAGAGCATGGGCAGAAGTCCCTAGCTTCTAATTACTGTATCATAGTATTGTTTGCGCTTCAGATATCAAACACCAGTTCTCTTTTCAGATGTGTGAACAGTAACGCTCCCTTATGTTTTAAGATGTATCATTATAGTACTGTACTGATTAAATATTGTCTTTGAAAATATTTCTTTTGCTTTATCTTGAGAAGTTACAGCTTCTACCGAAAAGTGCTCCGTCTGTTTCTGTGTATCATTTTTTGTACCATTTTTGCTTTTCTCTATTGTAAAGTAGGTTAATTTTTAAGCTTCATAATCAACGACCAACCACAACAGCAACTGGCAAAATCAGTCCATTTATTTATCTGTGCTGTCCAAATTTTGAGTTGTTAAATGGTTGTCAAGTATTATTGTAAATATAAGCTATTTCATGGATGAATAATGTTTTTTAGCACAATATTGCAGATCTTTAGTTATTTGAGATACGTGGAGCTGCAGCCACATGCATGGCTTTTCTTACTGGTTCTTTGTTAGCATATTGCCTTTGTCATTAATGATGAATTGAAGAAACCTAAAATCTTTTTATTTTACCTCTAGAAGGTAATACAGGTTTTTCCCTTCTTTTAGAAGAACTTCTGCTGTTACTAGTATGCTGATTACAATAATTCATTATATGATTAATTGTATTTTTGCATTACAAAAGCCTGTAATAACATTTTTATCTATCAGTATTGATATAGTGCTCAGTGTGACCACCTTGATGTCATGTGCTTATAATCAGCTATTGAAAGTAAGATGCAGAGGTAGGTCTGTGTATGAACATTTAAAGAACAACTATGGGAGGGAGAGAGCAATTTCAATATACTGAAATATTGCGTGCATGTTGATATGGTTCTTCACTAACGAAAGATCAAGATGTTCTGTGAACCACTGCTGTTAGCTGGGTTTTGGGAGGAGGACAGTAGCCAGCTAACATAGCATAGTAGCATCCAGTAGTGGAATTCAGTCTCATGAAGAAGCACGGGCCCTGGGGAGAGTCAGCCGCCGGCTGTGGGATGTGACAGTGGGAGGTTGGATGCTCTATCAGCTTTCTACCTGGCTGATAGCAGCCTTCAGGGGCTTTTTGAGAGAACAGGTCAGAGTATCCCCGATCGAACAACATAAAAACAAAGGGGAATACCTCTCTCAGAGGCTCAGGTAGGGTCAGCTCAATGTTAAAATCCAAATAAGGTCTTGCATAGGACTGCAGATGGTGCATGTGGTCATGGTGGTGCTGCAGGAGGTTCTGCCAGAAGTCTCATCCAGGGCTGGCTGTGGCCATCAGTGAGAGGCGGGCTGCAGAGGCTTGGATGAAGGCTTTCTGCAGAAGTGGGTGGTTTGGGACACTTGCTTGTCCTTGGACTTGCCTTCTGCCCTCTTCTGCTCATCTTTTGGGTCTTAAGTTCAGAGAGCTGTGAGAATGATGTTGTAGTTTCTTAACATTCTTAAATGATTTTCAAAAAAGCAGTAAATTTATCAGGAAGACATATGAAAGGGTTGAAAGGGAGAGGATAACATCTAAATTTAATCTGAGCTTGGTTATTAAAGAAACGGGCTATTTTAAATACCAGGCTGGCCAGGTATAGAGTGTTACAGGGGTCAACTGGAACCATTGTTCCCACTGAGGAAGTAGGAAGCCATTAAGCCAGCAGATGTAGGACAGTGGCAAAAGGTCTGTCACCAGAGTCCTCCAATATCCATGAGTTATATCTAAGCCAGTTTATTAAAATTCAGCTGTTGGCTTGTATAGAATCATAGAATGGTTCAGGTTGGAAGGGACCTTAGAGATCATCTTGTTCCAACCCCCCTGCCATGGGCAAGGGCACCTCCCACTAGACCAGGTTGCCCAAAGCCCCATCCAGCCTGGCTTTGAATACTTCCAGGGAGGGGGCACCAACGACATCTCTGGGCAACCTGTTCCAGTGTCTCACCACCCTCACAGTGAAGAATTTCTTCCTTATATCTAGTCTAAATCTACCCTCTTCCAGTTTATAACCATTACCCCTTGTTCTGTCATTATCTATCCTTGTAAAAAGCCCCTCCCCAGCTTTCCTGTAGGCCCCCTTCAGGTACTGGAAGGCTGCTATCAGGTCCCCCCGCAGCCTTCTCTTCTCCAGGCTGAAGAGTCCTAACTCTCTCAGCCTGTCCTCGTAGGGGAGGTGCTCCAGCCCTCTGATCATCCTCGTGGCCCTCCTCTGGACCCGCTCCAGCAGCTCCACATCCTTCTTGTGTTGGGGGCCCCAGAACTGGACATTTTGTATTTGTATTTTATATTTATATTTGCTTTGTATTTGGACTTACAAAGCACATTGAGGATTCTGGGCGTTGATGCAAATATAAAGACTTGGAAATAAAAGATTCAGAGCTGTTTGGTCTCGGATGCAGGCTGGGCTGATGTGAATGTACCCAGGCAGAAGCTGAGAGACTGCATTTGAGATCTGGGATGTGGGAGCAGAGGAAAGAAGGAATATTTGTAGCTGGTGTAGTAGATGATTTCACAGCTGATTTAGATTTCATCGTACCTAATAATTGCATAAGCAATGCCAGGGATTATAACTTCAGTCTGCAGAAATTCACATTAGTGATAGTGCAATAAATGGTTTGTGAGCAATTGGTTTGTAATGGAGCAGTTATCCTCCCAGCTGAGCACAAATACTGTTGAACAGCTGCGTGCAGGTTCAAGTTTCCAGCACAAAAAGCTGGAAAAGACTGGGGCAGTCTCAAGGTTTTGACTCACATGTGATGCTGACTGAATGCAGATGGCTTAAGTGGTTCCTGTCTTCAGTTCTGTGCTTTGCAAGGCTGCTGTTCCTCCAGCAGCGCTGGCTGAATGATGCATGAAATGTGTGTTTACATTTATGAGCCAAACTGTAAAAATGCGTTTGGGAGCAGATTCACATAAGGCACCACTTGCAGCTGCTAAAATTCTTGTGGCTGGGAAGTAAGAGTGCAGCATTCCTGGGCTGCTGAATGCATCTGAAGAGCAGGAAGTAGTGAAAATGGCTGGGATTCAAAACAGGTAGAGAAAAAATCCGAAGTTCTATTTACTTGAGCTTTCCATATAGAAAAATTGTTAAATTGATCAGGTGAGGGAAAAGCATTCCTGTGATCACAAGGGCATTCAGAAATGGAAGGTGATCTCATGACTATGCCTGGCCTTTGCTTACCCATGAAAACATTCATCTCGGGCACAGATGCCCTTGCTGGCAGTTTGGACCAGAGCAAAGGGTGACTCTTAACAGCAACAGTCCGAGGCATTGTAGAGGAGAAAAATACATCAATGCAGAAGAGACAGAAAAACTTAAATTTATAGAACATTTGGAGGAACTTTGTGTTTGGGATTAGCTCTGGGTCTATAGTCTCTGAAATATTGACAGCAGCGTGGCAAACACTTGCAACAACTGCTGTAGTGTGATTTTGCAATTCTGCAGAGGACCGGAGAGGAGCACACTGATCTGTTGCCACACACACAGCAGCCTTGTTGGAAATCACTGTCACTGGGAATTGTCTTGCCCAGCATATCAGGAACCTGTGGTTCTTCCTCATCTGTTGCAGAAGTGCAGATATTGCTGGCTCATCCACAGCAGGATAAACGAGAGGGGGCGGTTTGTGCAGTGCTGCGTGAGTGGGCTCCAGCGCAGCTAAATGCTCCTCAGAGACAGGATTTCATAATGAAGCATTAGGTAATCGGAAAGTCATCTGCCAGCGCTGGTCTCCAGAAAATGCAGTATCTTCATGTCATCCCTGAGGAAAAGTTTTCTGGGTCCCCAGGAATTTGGCATTCAGAGTGACACACTGCAAATGAGAGGAACTGAAGGGTGATGGATCCAGGTATCAGCTGGTCACAGCAGGCAGCCAAGACCTTTTCCAGTATTTGATGATGACCATATGGCTGCTGTGCTCTTCACAAAAAACTTGACTGAATGAAAGGAGGATTACTATGGCTGTAATCAGAATGGAACAGCACCGATCATCAGTGACCCAGTTCCAGGCAAAAGACAGCCATGAAGGCTGCATGTGTTGCAGAAGACAGCCATGAGAGCTATGTTGTGCAGCATGGAAGTGTTCATGGACAACTATGGGGGTCCTTGCATTGGCCAAAAAGCAGCTGTGCACTGTTCCACGGAGCAGTTTGAGGTCTACTCACTGGAATATCAAGAGGCTTGGACTGTAGCATAGCTTCCAGTGAATGAGTCTTTCATAGAATCATAGATTTCTCATTTCATTTGATTTGGGACTGCTGCACGCAGGTCAATGGATAAAGTTAGCACCTGAAGTGCCATCCCAGAAAACCCCAGTTGGGAACAGAGAATGGCCAATGGGGTTCCAGAAGGGACTGCAGCCAACATTCTGCTCCTTTTGGTGATGAAGCTGCCTGAGTTCCACAGTCCAGGGAGGGTGGGAAGCCAAAGTCTACTGAACCTGGTGGCTTTGGTGGTTTTGTTCAGATACATTTACTTTTCATAAAGCGTGCGTTGTGCTGCTAATCTCTCAGGGAGTTATTTTGCATCAATAAATGTAACACTACATAACATTTTTACAGCCAAACAAAATTCTACGTTGTCAAAACAAACAAAAAGCAACAACAAAAAAACCAAAGCATTACTTCTTGAGCAATGGATCACTGAAGCCTGGTTTCCATCTCATGTCTCCAGATCACCTCCTCTCTTCCTTGGAAAACTCCCTGCTCTCTGGTCCCTTATGCCCCTTCCCCTTGTGCCAGGGCAGATGCCTGCTGTGGCCACTGGGGACTGCTGCATGTTCAGAGCTCTGTGCCTTTCTGTTGGGGCAGTGCCCTAAAACGATCCCTCTCCTCTGTCTCTCCCTCCATTTTTATTATTTTTTCCCAGTACTTGTTGATCTTATCCGTGCAAATCAAAACAGTGGTGCATGGCCCATTCCCAGTGCCCCGTGCTGTCCCACCGGCTCGGATGCTTGGTGCTGAGCCTTCACCGGGCTGATTCAACCCATTTCAACAGCAGAAAACTCCTCTCTCTTTTTCTTTATTTCTTTTTTTTTTTTCCTTTTTTCCTTTTTTTTTCTTTTTTTCCTGTACTGGTTTTCAGCAAATGCAATAAGCTGAATTATTTCAGCTGCTGGGGCTGCAGGCCAGGTGGGGGACCACCCTTCTCAGTATCACTTCTGCAGTCACTTATCTCATGGCTGGTGGTGTCCCAACAGATGTTTGAAACCAAAGGACAGTACAGTTGGACAGATTGAAACCAAAGATCAGTACACGATTTGTGTGCATGTGGATTTGAAATAATTGGTTAGTAGTCTGATTAGGAAAAATTTAGTGAGTTGAGAGAGTACAGGAGGGATAAGAGCATTGTGATGAAGCAACAAAGGAAAAATGTCTTCCCTCAGTTCTGGTTCCTAGTTCTTCCTCGCCCTACAGAGAGCAGTGCATGCTTTTAGCATATGAATAGCTCAAGTTCTGAGAAAAGGGAACAGAGTCAAATTCATGGAGGGTCACAGTAATCCTGACAACTTCCTTTGAAGACGTATATATTCTCTTTTTCCACTGCTTTTCCTGTTTACAGTGAGCTTGTTTGCATAAAGCAGCCACTTGGTATGCTCAGGTTGACAGAAGAGGAAATTTTGCAGAATTTTGCTTGCTTTGGTTACTGTGCTTTTCTGTCTTAGGGTTTGGTCTGCTATTAAAAAAACCAAAACACTAAAAACCAAAATACTTGCTGATGTGTCTCCTGCCTCCCCTTTGCTGTGTTTCAGAAAATCTCCGGAAGAACTGGACATGGATAAAGTGACAGCAGCCATGGTACTGACCAGTTTGTCCACCAGCCCTTTGGTTCGCAGCCCTCCCATCCGGCCCAATGGTAAGCCTGCGGGGTTGGAGGCATGGGCGTATGATGCAGGAAATCCCAAACCTGGGAATGGAGAACAGGCTGCGTAGGGGAGTCAGGGAGTAGAAAGGAGAGAAACTGCTCTGATTGCCGGCGCTAGAAGCTCATTTGTAGGAGGAGTCACAGCGAGGTGGAAGAGAAGGCTGGATGCCAGCTGTGGCCCTGGCACTGGGATAGCACCAAGCTGGGCTCTGCCCGAGCCCGGGCCATCGGTGCAGGAGTGGCAGGAGGGAGAAGGAAGTGTGTCCCTTCACAGGGAGCTGCTCCTGAGCTGGGAGGTGCCCTCTGGGCAGGAAGAGGGGAGGGAGATTTAGCCCTGCGGAACCTTCTGTCCTCACTGATGCTCTGCCCTTTCAGAGTGTTTGCGGTTGCTCATATGCAATAAGCACACCATCCGCTGCTCCTGCCCACACAGCACTGCGATTACTCAGCTCTGCGATGAGCTGAAGCCTCTGTAGCTGCAGGCCTCAGCTGAGAGCCATGCGCTGCCGTCTGCAGTGGCACAGCTCTGTCTCTGCCTGAGGATTAGGTCCTCAGTTCCTGCCCTGCTTATCTGTGCCCTTTGCAGCTCTGCTGGCCTGCCATCGCACCCATAGCCCCTGACCAGGCTGCTTAGCTCATGGCATAGCACGAGGCGCCCAGATAATGCTAAAAGTAATAGGGGCGTAATCTTAATGACATTGGTAAGGAGTCATAGTTAGTCTGTGGAAGCTTGGCTGGAGCTACAAGAGATTTTTAAAACTGGTACATTTTAAGGAATTATCTTAAACTGGGGCACCCTTGTTAGGCTCTATCCGTATTGTTTGTATGATGCTGGCTTTTCTCCCTCACTTGCAGCTTTTAAAAATAAACACTGAATGCCATCCTGCTCTAAGTGGCTGGAGAGCTAAGAGGAATACTCACAGATTGCAGTTAATAGCAAAGTACTCTTTGCAAGTCTTACTGCTGCCAGGGACGACTGCCTGAATGGTGTCATACTTAAAAAGTAATCTGTGAGGAACGTCCCAGCTTTAAAGATCTTTGTATGAGTATTGTGGGATTTTTTCATTTCTTTGCAGAAATGTAAGTGCTGTCCATTTGGCTCAGTAGCTGGAAGTCTAGCCATGAGCACCCGTGGCTGCCATCTGTGTGCTTTGCACACGCCTTCCAGATGTTTAAAACCAGCAGTGTTTGTTCTGAGCGCTGCTGTGACGAGCCCTGAAAAGTGTCCAGCGGTGGCAGCCCCATCAGGGACTCGGAGCAGCTGGGGCACGTTGGTGTCCCACTGGCATCCCTGTCAGTGGGCGGTGCATGCTGGTGGGGCAGGCAGTATCTGCCACCTCCGACAGGCTGAGCAGGTGGCAGCTGTCAGGACCCCCAGTGCAGTTAGCTGGCATCTGCTGGTCGGGAAGTTCTCACAGACAAGCCTCTTTGAATTGCTAATGAGTAAATGGTAGCTGTTAGCTGCGTTTGATACTTCTTTGTGCAGGCAGAGTGCTCTTTGATATTAGATTGTTTGCATATTTCCTGAAATCTGGGAAGGCAAGCTTGAAAAAGCAATACACATATTTTCAGTAGTCAGACAAGATTTTGAAGCTATTGTTGGGCACGTTCTCCCCAAATATCTTAGTTTTACCTGACTGGAGACTTATTAAAGACTTCAATAAAAGTGCAAAGATTGGATAATTTAAAACTCAATTGGTATTGCAAGGCTAGGCTCTGATCTTACCAATACGAGATACAAATTTAGTAATGACAAATTCCTCGTGCATCCTTCCCTCCTAAAAAAAGAGGCAGTAAGAAGCAACGTATTTAAAGGAACATTTATTTTAAAAAGTAGATTTTTGCCCAGAAATAAGGAATAATATTAGCACTGACATGAAAGTCCAATCTTGGCTGGAAATACTGGGATGATCGCCCACGTGAACTGGATCAGAGTTTGGCCCTTGTTTCTCTGCAGCTGAGTAATGTTTGGTCTGGTTCTCTTTCACGCAACTCCAGCAATGTGAAAAGAGCCCCAAAGTAAGAGTAAGTTGCATTTATTTATATTTTAATCTCCTTTACCTTGACAGATTTGTTTAGTATTAATGAGAACCAGTGTTTGTTTTTTCTTCCTGTTGTCAACCTCATCCAGTCTTTTTCTTTTATATATTACTTTTAAAATGTTCTTGATTTAAATCTCTTTCTCAGTAAGGTGAGGAGGAGCTGTAAACCCTGAGAATATGAAGTACCACTGTAAATGTGTCAAAAAATAGTAGTTGAAAGAGTGCTGTTTCCTTTGTTTATTTGAACAAATGGGAATTTTAAACTATGCAAAGTTCACAAGTTGATACCAGATGTACTTCTTGGCTTTGGCAGGAAACTCAAATACAAATACTTAAAAGAAACAAAACCTACCTCAGTTATAGTCACATGAATCCTCAGAAAGCTGTAGTCATGAATCAGAACATTACGTTTCATATGTTAACGTATTAGCTACAGGAAATTTATATGTCCTTTTGCAAACAGGATTTTTTTTTTTTTTCAGGAGAAGTGGGGTTTATGCTCAGTGGCCCTAGTCAGTAAATGCAGGGACTTGGCTACTGATTGTGCAAGCAGGAATTTTTACACGTGCTTACATGGTGAAACACCAAATTCAGTTTTGTGAGCAGCTGATGTTAATGATTTAGGGTTTCATCCAAAACCAACTGAGCTAGGGTCAGCAAAGTAACTCATTTCATTGGGGCTGGGTTAAGGTTTTGGTAGCAGGTGGTAAACGTTATTTTTTTTTGCTGATGTCATTAGTTAAATCTGACTGTAAGAAATTGGGAAGGAATGGAGGAGTGACTTCTGCAGAACTCTTAAATGCAGGCAAAGACTCCTGTCTTGCACTTAGAATAAATAATGTTTCTTTAACAGCTAAGTCTTACTTCCTTGCCAACTCTGAAGCTGGGTATTGCACAATTCTCTGACACCTACAGTGCCATTGAGAAAACTCCTGATGCCTGAGTTCTGGGGAAACCTCACAAACCAGCCATGCACATATGCTCAAGCCCTGTTCAAACCTGAAGCTTCCTGTGGTGGTTGGCGTTGCACTGCTGGACATGCTCAGTCCACACATTTGCTGGTGACCTCAACGTTCCTCTCTTGTCAGAGGCTGTTTAGAGGCCAAGAGGAGTGACACGCCAGTGTGAAATATGGCTCAAACTATGCCTCAGACTGTGAAGGCAGTGCTGTTAACTCCCACCCACTGTATCATGGAGAGACCTGTTGGCTTGGGTGTCCCTTACCACCTTGTGCCAGGGTAGCTGTTGCAGTGAGGAAGGGATTTCTCCGGCAGGCAGGTGAAGAGGTGATCCAGGGGCCACAAAGCTCACTTCTGAAACTACACACCTATATGAAAAAGGGCATAACCTTCTAAGGATGCATACCATCTCAATTACACCAAAAATCAAATTACGTGGAGGTGTGTACACTGGCAGATTATGAGAAGGCAGTTAAAGTGTAATTATGGTTTCCTTTGGTGTTTCAGTACTTGGGTGATGATTCTGTTTTCACAGATGCAGTTGGTGTCCTGGGGCTCACGACATGTGTCCTCCTCCCAGGGTCTCCTCTTGGTGATGCAGTGGCTTGGAGCTTGCTCTTACACCCCACTGCAGTTGCGTGTTCGTGGTTAAAGTTGAGAATGTATTTGAATGTTTTTTCTTAACTGTGCATGCAGTATCTGAGTGCTTATCTCTGTTTATGCTCTAAAACAAGTTATTTGCCCAGACCCAGCATTTCTTTTTAGAAAAATACTTTTTTTCTAAGCTAAAAATCAAGTGTGGAATATGGCTATTGACAAATGTAATTTGTTTGCTGTGGGATAGATGTGGTTGTCCTCTGTGTCCAAAGCTTTCACTTTTCTTTATTGAGCATCCAGTTAATTCCCAACATGATATCTAAGCCTTAGATAAAAGAGCTCCTTAGCCCCAAGCAGATGATATTGTTGTAATGATGGCTGTTGTTGTTCTTGACAGAATCCCTAAATGGATCTTGGAAAGAAGGAGGATTTGTGCCTTCTAGTACCAGCAGCAGTGGATACTGGAGCTGGAATGCTCCCAGTGACCAGTCCAACCCATCCACCCCATCTCCACCTCTGTCAGCTGACAGCTTTAAAGCTTTTCGAACGCCTTCCCAGCCAGATGATGGTATCGATGAAGCTGAAACAAGCAACCTGCTCTTTGATGAACCCATCCCTAGGAAGAGAAAGGTTAGCCTCTTGTTAATTTCTCTACCCACAGGCAGATAGAATGTTGGTAGACTGACTGTGCTGTGAAAAAGGAATGGGTCACCCAAACAGCTCTGTGTGCATGAATCCCTCCATGGCATCCAGTTAACGTAGATACTGAGCCTAGTCACTGTGCCTAGATGAACCTAGTCACCTACTGCACACGTGCCATCAGCGCCACATATTTGCTGGCAGATGGTGAGGTTCTGCAGAGCCTCCTGCTCAGAAAACAGTGAAGTGATTTCCAGAAGGTGTTGCCTCTGGCCATTCAAGGGATTTCTATCCCACTTGGGCAAATTCTTTGCACGAAGGATTCAACAGGCAGCCTTTATGTGTCATCACAAAGGCTGGATATGGCCTTGATATTTCTTGCTCCATGAAAGTGCTGTTTGTCTGACAGTGTGTCAGATACCTTAATACTGTGAAGCTTTCTGGGCACAAACATATGGGATGAAAAAAAGAGAGAGAGATCAAACCTGATGGCTTTTGATGCAGTATTAGCAGTGGCCAAATTTATCCTTGGTAGGAGTGCAAAAGCAGACTAAATAAAGCATGGTGTTTAAAAAAAAAAAGTCCAAAATTAAAATGGAAAAAGCACCATTATGCTAGGAAGCAGGCTCCTCTTGAAGAAAAAGAAAACAAAGAGATGGCGTTAGTCCAAGTTCTCTTCCCTCCCAACACAACAGGACAGGTTTTACATTGCAAGATGAAAAAGGGCTTTTTGTAAGAAGGAGAAAAACAGAAAATGTATTCTTCCGTCGTGACATTGTTTCTGGCTCAGTCTGAGACAGTTAATTGCTTCACCACCAGCAGGAAGACGTTTTAATGGTTGTTTAAACATGTTCAGATTTATCTTCTTGCTCCAGAAGTTGCTTATTTGCTGACCAACACTGTTCTGCCCTTGTTTATGGGAGAGGGGTGTAAAATGTTTTTGCCTTTTGCTGAAAAGGAAACAAAATATTTTGGAGAACAGATTTGTTAAAACAAATTAGAAGTTAGAGCTGGTTGTTAAACTAAAGGCAGAGATGATTTTGGGGTGTATGAGACATGAGTAGGAATGCAGAAGTGCACTGGTTTGCCTTTTACTTTTCAGTTGAAGTTATACTTATTATCATCACTCCTATTGTTCAGCCATGATTAGACAGATGGTTTTACAGCTGCCATCTCCATTGTTATGTAAGTTGTCTTTGAATATTTCTATTTATGTACTCACCACAGATACATTCCACTATCTGCTCCTGTTCTCATGGATTTTGCTCTGTATGGCAAATGTTTAATTTAGATAAATAATAACATTACCTGCTAAACTTTGTTACAGATGAACTGCATTTCCTGCAGTTTTTTCTATTCTGGCCCCAGCATGGTACTTTATCGGAGTACGTCTTCACACATTTAGAAGCTAAAATAAAAATGTTCAGGTTAGTTCTTATTTAAGGCTGCAAAATCAAAAGGGATTAACACAGAGATGGTGATTGGTAACCTTACTTTCACTCATTAAAGTTCCTTCCATGATGTGTTGCAAAATGTCATGTTAGCAACCACATTCCATTGGGAATCATAGAATGACTTAGGTTGGAAGGGACCTTTAAGCTCGTGCAGTTCCAACTCCCCTGCTGTGGGCAGGGCTGGCACCCATCAGATCAGGCTGGCCAGGGCTCATCCAACCTGGCCTTGAACGCCACCAGGGGTGGGGCATCCATAGCTTCTATGAGCAGCCTTCAGTGATTTAGCGTACAGAAAAAACAGTGTTTTGTAAATCTTTATTTGCTTTGGGTTGCTTTTTTTCTGTCTTCCTTGCAAGTAAGAATAATATGTTGCTCTGTTCATTATTTCAGAACTCAATGAAGGTGATGTTCAAATGCCTGTGGAAAAACTGTGGGAAGGTACTGAGCACAGCTGCAGGGATTCAGAAACACATACGGACCGTTCACCTTGGGTAAGAGACTGCTGAAGTCAAAGGGATTTGATACAGAAGGCAAACGGTTGCGCTTTGCCCAGGAGATGAACTGGATTATCTCCATCCGTTCTGAGATCCCAAGGTTTCTGGAGCAGTTGAGGAGCAGTGTGTTGAGGTGAACAGGAACTTCTTCCAACAGCAAGGCACCTTCTTGTCCAAACTTCTGTGAACTTTGCTAGAAGGTCAGATGGAGCTGTAGAGCACACTGCACTTCCCCAACAGCAGCGCAGCTCAACAGCATTTGATAGAGCGTTGCTTTCACTTTATGCCTACTCTCTGCATGTCACATTGAGACTGCAGCTGTGTGAAAGATGACAGGTTTCAAGGTCTTGCATGAATAGTTTCCAGTGTTGTTTCACATTGAATTGGGTTCTGAGTCAAAGCAATTTAAAAAAACTAAAAATGAAACTGGGCTGCAGATTTCATGTGTGTTTATGTGGACTAGAAGCAAAAGCTAATGAATCTTGTATGACATGAGGTTTTCTCAGAGCTTTAGTTTCCAACTAAAATCTCCTGTGCAATTCACTGAGTGACCCAGCTGTTTAATAAATAATTACAGGGGGTCCTTATGCTGCCTCGCAGTGTTGTTGAGAAAGCAGTCTGGGAGACAGTCTGGACATCAGGGCAATGAAAAGGGGAAGAATGTCCAGGTGTTGGCTTACGTGTGTACGTGCTCTTTGAATCTTTTTTCTCATTCTCATTCTTTGTGGTCTTTGCCTGTGAGATATGTGGAAATATATCTATTGTATAAGTCTGTGTTACACAGTGCTTAAAAATTAAGGTGACTGTGGGGGTGTAGTCTGGCAAGGAGTTCTGGAGGCTTATGCGGTGGTGGTGGTGATTGGTGCTGAGCTTAGGTTTTGAAGACTGAGGCTATTGGAAAAAGTCTCTCTCAAAGTGCAGTTACAAATTTTTCTGTTTGTTCTGTATATTGCTGGGACATCTTTTTAGTGGCATGGGGCAGGTAGAAGTAAACAGCAGAGCTTCCCATATGAAAGATTCAGGAAAAAGGATATGCATGTATGAACTGCAAGGTTACATTTGAATGGCATTTGGATTGAGAATGTGCTAAAATAGTGGTTTGTTTGGCATTTCCAGACAACATATAGCCTAATGGGAACTACTGCTTTTGACTGGGCTGCTTCACGCTTAGCATTTGTTCTCCAATACACAGCAAGTGGTGCCAGGGGATACAGGGACGTGCAAGCCTCATGCATCTCCTCCCTCAGATAAGCCTGCATCTGGAGATTAGGACCAGAAAGTCCAGTGCTGGCGGGCCAGCCCTTATGTGTCCTTTCTCTGCCAGTGTTGGAGTGAGTTGCACGATGAGACTGTTATCTAGCAGCTTTTTCTGTTAGGCCAAGAAAAGTTACAGTGAACCATGGCCAAAACTATATTTGATTTAAGAAACCAATGTTAAGATAACAAATTATTTGCTGTTGTGTTGGTGTTATATCTTGCCCCCCATGTCTGTTACCTTTAAATGTCCTTCTATGACTGCTTTGTCATTTATAAAGTTAAAGTGCTTTGAGATACTTGTTAAATTCAATAGTTAGCAATGGGAAGCAAGTACTTACTGATATTTAAGCTGAGGCATAGAAGTTAAATATCAAGTCCAAGGTCAAAGAATTAGTCAAGAATGCAGAGGAAAAAAATTTTAATTCCTGCTTCTTTTCTCTTTGGACTAGATGATTTTCTTTTCTTCCCTGCAGTCAGAACGCTGATAAAGTGAGCAGAATTGAAACTGGAAATACTAATTTATTGACAGTATGAATATACTTGCTCACGCATCTAGAACTTAAAATTTACCTTAGGCTTCTTGCTTTCATTTAACCAGTCTCTCATTCTCTGTTCTAATACAGACGCGTAGGAGAGTCTGACTACAGTGATGGAGAGGAGGATTTTTACTATACAGAAATCAGGCTCAACACGGACTCAGTAGCTGATGGCTTAAGCAGTCTTTCGCCAGTCTCTCCATCTTTAGCATCTCCTCCTTCCTTTCCCACCCAAGATGTAATCCGTCCTGAAACTTCCTGTGCCAAAACTGAGACAAAATTGATGACACCTCTGAGCCGCTCAGCTCCTACCAACCTCTACCTCGTACACACGGACCATGCTTACCAGGTAATGCTACTGAGAGTGAAACCCAATGATTTCACTAATTTCATGAGTGTAGAAGCAAATTTCTAAAATGCTATGTTTGAATTTTGAAAAGCCAAGCCTAGTTTTAGCAAGTTAAAAAGTTTCACAGAACAGGTAACAGGGTTCATCTCTCTTAAATCTTATGTCCACTTCTCAGCTAGTTCTTTGTTTATGCTCTCACCACAGCCAGTGGACTTTGGGGTACAATCTGTCCACCCATGTGTGGGAGCATGCTTCAGGTTGAAAAGAGTTGCTCTGTGTATTCCACTGACTACTTGGTTATTTCTCCACTGACCATAAGGAAGGCCCAAGTTGACATGTTCTGATGTGGTCTCCCGCATTGTAAATGATCTCGTTCAGTCAGCTGAATCCCTCCCAGAGTGTTAGTTTCAGCTCTGCTTGTACTGGATGTGTCTGGAAGCAAGTACCCAACACATTAGTAATAATTCATTTCCTTTATTTGTGCAGTGTGAGATGTCAGTTTGCATATGTGAAGTAGAGCAGGAAAAATGAAAAGGCATGTGTGATACCCTCCTACTCTTAGAGATAATTCTTTACAAATGGCAAAAAAAATTCCAATCAGATCCAAGGTGCTGTTCCAAAAGCTTCCAGCTAAGTTCAGACAGAAAGCATTAATTGTAAAAGTGCATGAAAATTTGACATGTTTTGGTCTGGATACCATATGAGAAAAGAATTGAGACTTTGAAGTGGTGTGGTCCATGACCTGCGTATGCACTGGAGAAATGAACTCTGTTAAATTTATCCGATGCAATAACTTTTGTATGCAGCACTGTGCAGATGAAGCCCTTTTGTTGTTTGTCTAGAATGGCTTATTTTGGACTCCCACACACTGAGGAAAGTGTGGGTGGAAGTTTGAGATCTCAGGTGGGAGCTGCATTAGGCAATGCACCAACCTAGGCATTGATCAAGCTGGCTAGGAGAAAGACCTTCTTCTCAGGCTGGCTTAAGCCCTGCCTCTCCCTGAGTGAGACACCAAGTCCTGTCTACTCACTTGATTTGGAATTTGAAGTTGTGATGTTCTTTCCTGCAGTTTGGAGATTCACTCAGTCTTCTTCTGTATAGCAGAGAAAGGATATGCCAGCCCTTTCCAGCTTTTTTCCAGCCTTTGAGTAAAGTACTTGGTTAAGGAAATTGTGTTTCAGATGTTTCAGCTGCTTGAACTGTATTTGGGCTGATGTATTCCATGGTATCATACTGCACGTGTCTGAGCCCTGCAAACGCTCCTTGTCAAGTTGCTCCATTTTGAGTACTTCGTCTCATCAGTGAGGAATGACCCTGTACATACTGTATAAGGCATTCTCATGCTGAAAGCAGGAGACTGGGGTCCCTACTCCAGTTCACGTTCAGATTTTCCTTGCCAGGGAAGCAGCTTGTGTGGAGCAGGTCAGTGAGATGCTGTGCTAGAATTCTCCAGGCCAATCAGAATACACACTCTTGGGAGGGAAGGTGGAGATTCAACTCTCAGCTGGAAGAGGAGAAATTAAACTTCACTTTCACATTTAAGCATTGTTATGACCAATCTGTTTTGTCAAAGGGAAGAGAAGGGAAGGTGACATCAGCATCTTTAATACCACTGCCCAGCGTAGGGGCTGGCAGAACAAGGGCTGGTAGGGAATGGGATTACTGCCCACGAAGAATGTTAGCACAAGGGTAGCTTACTATAAATTGGCCATGTGTATATTTTGATTGGAAATAAGATGGAGATTTCTAAACAAAGTGAAATCAGGGGTATAGAAACTCATCAACTGTTTTACTGTTATGGTTGCTTACCTAATGGAAGAGAGATTGCCTAAAGTGTTAGCCTGAAGAAAGGGACAGTGCTTGATGAGCGAAGATGCTCATGTGGGAACCAAAGAACAAGGTGACCGATTATCTAAATCTGATCGTGTCTGAGGAACTGGTGAAAAAAGAAATGAGCATCGTGGCATTTCAGGCAAATGCAAATCAAAGCAATTTTAACCTTTTCATACTTTACATTTCATTATGAAACCACTGTCTGTACCTGTTCAATTTAGCTACAGACTAGCTACAGGTGGGCCTTTTCAGCATTTAGGTTTCCCCTTGCCAGTCTAACTGGCATCCTGCAGGAAGCAGCTGTGCTGTTCCTGTCCTTGCAGTGACATCGCAAGGGATGCTGAGCGCAGTCATTGCCTTACTTTACACCCAGCTGCCTCCAACTCCATCTGGCAGGAGTGCTGCCACAATTCAAAGCCAACATGGATTCATGAAGGCAAAGTCATGCCTTATTAACTTAATATTCTTTAATGGCAAGGTTACTTGCCTAGTGGGCAAAGGGTGGGGCATGGATGTGGTATTGTTTTTTTTTTTTCCTCATTTCAGCATAGCTTCTGATATTGTCTCTCACAGTGTTCTGGACAAAATGTCCAGTGTATAGCTGGACATGTACACAGTATGGTGGTAACATGGTACACAGTTGGTTGAAAGGTTGGTCTCGAAGAATTGTAGTAATTGGGTAACATCAGGGTAGTGGCCAGTCACTAATGGGGTTCCTCAGGGCTCCATTTCAGGACTAGTTCTCTTCAGTGTGTTTGTCAATGACGTGTACACAGGAGTTCAGTGCAGACTAAATAAATTTGTGAATTATACTAAATTAGCAGTAGCAGTTGTTTTCCTGCTGGGCAGAAAGGCCTCACAGAGAGAACTTGATACCTTAGAGTGCTGGGCAATCACCAGGCATACGAAGTTTAACATGAGCAAGTGCCAGGCCCTGCACCTGGGATGGGGTAATCCTGCATGTATGTATAGACTGGGGGACAAGTGGCTGGAGTCCCTGCAGAGAGGGACCTGTGGGTTCTGATTGACAGCAAGCTGAATATGAGCCAACAGTGTGCCCTGGCAGCCAAAAGAGCCAACCATACTCCTGGGGTGCATCAGGCCCAGCACTGCCAGCCGAGTGAGGGAAGGGATCGTCCTGCTCTGCTCCACGCTGGTGCGGCCTCACCTCAAGCGCTGTGTGCAGGTTTGGGTGTCAGAATGTGAGAAGGACATAAAGCTATTAGTGAGCATCCAAAGGAGAGCTACGAAGATAGTGAAGGGTCTAGAGAACAAGACATATGAGGAGTGGTTGATGTCACCTGGTTTGCTCAGGCTTAGGGGAGGCCTCATGGCGGCCTGCAGCTGCCTCACAAGGGGAGTGGAGGGGCAGTGCTGATCTCTGCTCTCTGGTGGCAGCAACAGGACCCAAGAGAATGCATGGAGCTGTGTCAGGAGAGGGCCAGCTTGGGTGCTAGGAAAAGGTTCTTCACCAGAGGGTGGTCAGGCCCTGGAACAGGCTGTCCAGGGTGGTGGTCACAGCCCCAAGCTGCCGGAGTTCGAAGAGCACTTGGACAATGCTCTAGAAATATGGCTTGAATTTTGGGTGGTCTTGTGTGGAGCCAGGAGTTGATCATCATTGTGAGTCCCTTCCAACTCAGGATATTCTGTAATCCTATAGTTCACCTGCTCCCATTTAAACAGAGCTGTGATAAAGCACTGCGGGTACCACTTGAAGTTACCACATTTTTTCCCGATGCCTTTCAGTGAGGTTTTTGTATTTTACTGAGCTCAGTGGACATGTGCTTCTTCAAGGAGGTGATGTGCCTGTATGGAATCTCCTTGAGTTGCCTGCAGCCTCAGCAGCACTGGGAGCATAGCTGCAGTAGATGGAGTCATTCAGTGGCCTTGGTTTCTTTTACTTCCCCTGGAGAGAATCCAGAGGATTGCTTCAGCACTTGTTTGCTCCGAAGAACATCTTTAATGGGAACTCAGATTGCAGTTTGTCATCACTCCTTTTCTTCATAGTGGCTCAAGGATGCAGTTAGGCAACTCAAACACAAAACGCAATTACCACTTAAATAAATGCTTTGTGCTATTGTGAGACACAGGTGGCCAAAAGACAGAAAGAAAGCTCATTTTTAAGAGCAAGTTTTTTATAAATTTGAACCAAGAATTCTTTTTTTTTTTTTTTTTTTTTTTTTGTGATGGAAGTTTGAATCTCAAGAGTCAAAGGAAGCCTGTGTTGATGGTGGCTGCTCATACCCCTGCTAAGTGGGGTAAATGCGAAGTTACAGATTTCCTGACTCTGTCAAGTAAACAGGGATGCAAAAAGATGCAGAAAAGGAATTCCAGAGGGCACAGTGCCAAGTGAGAAAAGCTGAGGGAAGACATTAGATGAAAGATACTGAACAATCTAAGCTGAGATTATTGGGGATTGCAACTCAGGGTATTACTGGGTATTACAGCCTGGATGGAAAGAGATTCTGAGGACTGTAAGGGTCCTTCAGATATTTGTTTTAGCTTTAGCTGTTATTGAATCCCAAGGATGATTTTCAACTTCTTGTTTTTAATAAGAGTGACTGATTTAATTAGCATGAATCATAGGAACATTCGTCTGATGAATGAAAAATGGCTGACGCTTGCTGTTATCCCTGTTCTCCAAAAACCCTCTCCATCCAATCTTCAGTTCCTTTAACCAGCTGCCAACAGTTTAAATTCTTCCTTTGTTTATCATCGTGGGAAGGATAATCATTTGTAATATTTTTTTCTGCTAGCTGACGTAATTAAAAAAGGATTTTTTTTTAATATGGTGGTTGACTTACTGTTTTTTCTGCCAGGTCTAGGTTTTAAAGGTTTTGTATGGATTCTTGTGAGAGCTATCGTCTTTCTCAAAACAAGGTTTTAAGAACAGTGATATATAAACATGTTCTTTCCTTAGTGGCTTATCTGTGATTATCCCTCTCAGCAACAGGGTGAAATGCTTGCCACTCTCAGCACCATGAAGTTTTTTTCCACCTCTGAAAGTCTCTTGCAGATTTACAATTTTGAGGAGTGAAAGATCCGTTGACATGCTTTGAAAAAGGAATGGTTCTTTTATTGGAATAATATTTTCTTTTCAAACAGGCCACTCCTCCGGTGAACATTCCAGGGTCAACAAAATTCACTCCTAATGGCAGTAGCTTTAGCATCTCTTGGCAGTCACCTCCAGTTACCTTCACCGGCATTCCAGTAAGTAAATGACAAAAAAGAAAAAAAAAAAAGGAAGAATGTTTTTTAGAACTTTTTGTGTTGTTTTTTGTGTCAGTGACTACAAGCAGAGAACTGGATTGATAGTGTATGAGTATATGTTTTTTTAAAATATACACTTAGAAAAGAATATCCCAGTAGGTGCAGAACCTGCCACTGTATGCTTCTTTTTCTGCCACTAAGAGATTGCTTATGAAATGAGAGGGAAAATCAACAAGGCAATTATTATGCTAACAAGGCTAATTGGAATCAAACAGAAGGCTGTTATCTAAATGCACTCTGAAGATGAAGTGTATTTGCAAGGCAACAGAAAGAAACAATAAAGTGGTAGGTCCAGTCCTGGTAGGCTACGTAGACATAGCCTCTACTGATAGCAGAAAGTTCTGTAATTTTGCACAAAAGATGCATTTAATACATGTTACTTTTTGATATTCATACATCATTATGTGTTAGTACAACTTTTTAATGAAGTATTTGATGCAAAGTCGACTCTGACTCTTTTTTCAAAATAGATAATGCACAAGGCCTGATTTTTTCAACAGCACCACAGAAATTGGATGGTTGCTGAACCATAGGCTTCCAGTAGTCCTAAATGTAAAGCAGTATAGGTGTGGATACTGTAGGGGGAGTTAAAAACCTTTAGGACAGCTTCAAAGGGATTAGGCATGTAGTGCCTAGCATGGTGAGTACTAAGAATAAATGTGAATCACTGCCTTCAAGTAATGGAAAATCTTCTATGTAACAAATAGAAATAAATATGCATGAAATTTATTATAATTTTTATTGGAAAGCATTTTTCATTATAAATTATTATTCCCGAATCATAAACCCACTTCATATTACAGTATTTCATTTAATATTGTACTTTTTGAATTTTTGCAGTGTATTGCATAACGCACATTGCTCATTTAAAGAACTGTGTAGCTTTTTTTCCTCCTGACAGTGGGTATTAGACATGGTGATAACAGATACTGTTTCCCTCCCTTTTCTTCACCAAGTGAATCTGCAAAGCCTTCTTAATGTCAACCTTTGGCAAATCATGGAGATTTTCTGCAGAGGCTGTGGTATCCTGCAGGCCTGATAAAAAATGAAAGTGGCTGAATCAATTACACCGCACTCTGCCAATGAATATTTATTAAATTCTATCAAGGAACAACTAACAGTGAAAGACATCATGCTGTCAGCAATTTGTACAAGAGCGCCTTGACAGAGCGTGCTATCCGTAAAGTTCCTCGAGTATTTGATTTCACAACAATGGGGTTGATACAGAGCAATTATGAAACTGGCTCCTTCTGTGGAGTAGCAGAAATTGGTGCCAGTAGTGCTGGGAATCTAAAAGTGCAATTATCCACCCTGTAAATCAGACACATAAGAGGACAGGATTAGACACGTATGTGTTGAGTTTACTTGCTTAAGCAACAATGTTGATCTCTGGCTGTAGAGTTGAGAGTTCTCAAAGGAATTCAAGAAATGCCAAATCACTTTCTGACAATTGTGTGAAGATGCCAATGATCTAAGTTCAATTGAAAAATAATCCCAATACAAAAATCTGGGGAAGTGTTGATGATAGCAGAGTTACATACCACTCACAGAACCCCAACCTTTTAAATTCTCACTCATTTGAATATTCTGTCAGCAGTGAGATCATTTCAGAATTAAAGGCTTGCCTGCAGTGGGAAAGCATGTGCGGTAAGCCAGGGTGTAAATGCAAAGTGATGCTAAATAACTGCATATTAAATATAAGTTGTATTTCTCTCTTTTTTTTTTAAAGTAAATTAGATATTGCCTTATAAAAGTAGAGCCCTGTTGGTTCCCACCCTTACAATGAGAGTAACTCCTTTTAGGAAAGCGGTAATGATGTAGTGGATCTTCTCTGCCTCGTGCAAGGTTTGTTTACGACCAGCCTGTGTGACTGAGGCAGCGTAGCACACACGTGTGCTCTGAGCACCAGGTGTGCCCTTCTGTGTGTACCTGGCCCCTGAGGTTAGGTGCATGTCTGCAACAAGCAAGGGAACTTAAGAGAGTAAATCCAAGCCATTGCTTTCTCTCTGACCCGTAACAGTTACTCTATTTTTACAGTTTTCTAAAATAGCTTTGAGATACCTTTTTGGCCTGTGACAAAGCAGTAAAAAATGAGGTACAGATTTACAAAAACACGTAGACTAGAAATTCCTTCACATTACCATCAATTTTGGGATGGGGCAATTCTGTCCTGTGTGCTGAGAGGGCTGCTGAGCCCTCATTTGGCACAGGCTCCTTCCCAGGCCTGGATGTCAGCAGTTCAGTCCAGGCGAGAGGTGAAATTTCAAAATATTTTACTTTGAGGTGTGTTTTTTTGATACCTACATTAGGTGTCTGACCATTCGTTCCTATGGACTCTGAGTTTGGATGACATTGAGCCCCCACCATATGCTGTCCCAGGAACCTGGGTGCAGTATAAACTGCATTAAGTCCTCACTTTTGGGTGGTCTTCAGCAGGGCAGCTCCAGTAGGCTGTTGTGAATGTGTGTGTATCAGCAGTTCCCTAAATATCTCCAAACAACCTGTACTTACATGTGGACCAGTCGGGGTTCATTATACAACTGCTTTAGGCTCAGGGATGTTCACAGCATCTAACCTTAGACATTGATCCAGAAGTCGTGTAGTCATAAAGGAAGAGAATTAGAGGGATCTCTGAACACCCTATACTCCGTGCTCTGAATCACCTGCAAGTTAGATTCCCAAGGTAGACGGGAAATGTGCTTTTTCTTACAGTTTTCCCAAGATAACATAGCAGGTACAAGAGGAGGTTGAGTGCCAGCACAGCTAAGAATCACTGCTAGGTCTGCTAGAAAGGCAGAAGTTCATGTTTGCTCTGCCAGTTGAGATGGAGTAAGGAAAAGTAAGGCCCAGCACAGGGGTGTGCAAGGAGGATGAATGAGACTGTGCAGGTTGTTCTTGTGGAATGAGCAACTGTGGAGCCTGTGTCTCTTGATACTGGAGGATGTAACATAAGGATCATTCAGTTCCACTTTTAGTAAAGTGGGATAGAAGTCTTCATTAACTCCACTGTGGTCTCTGCTGGGTGATACTGATTCTTACCTGGCTGTTCATAAGACCCAAAAACATTAAACAAGAGAAGATCTTTGATAATCTGATGTTTGCAGATCACAGATCTCTGTAAGTGAAACATCTATGACTTCCTTTCTAACAAGAATCATTTCACATGAATTCTGTGTGTAGTCATCTCAGGGTGAGGACTGAGATGTCAGGCCCTCCTCTTAATCTGCCCTTAGTGTAGTGAACAAGGGCTAACCAGCTAGCCACCAGCTAACTGGTGGTGTTCAGACCTGCTGCAAAGCACATCGAAATATGCTAAAACTCAGCATCAGTGCAGTTGAGCCTTCTTGGTGTGCTAGCCCGTGGTGACCTGAGTGCAGAGACCCTCCCTGGACTGCTGGGGGAGGCACAGTCTGCACATCACAATTGCTGCTCCGGTATCTCCTGTGTTTGGAAGCAGTTTAGGTAGCATGCTTATACCATAGGAGGCCATCAGAACGCTTTTCTCTTCAGTGATAACCAGGAAGTACGTTGAGTATCAGTTAGCAGTGATATGTAAGAATCCTAGCAGAATTGACTGAAGGCCTCAGGTTGCTGCTCATGACTGAAAACACCTGTGCAGTATGTCCTACATGCCACAGAACAGAAGCGTTACTGCTTTGCCAGTACTAAAATAAGGAAACATATTTTGAATGTTTCATTCTTTGATATAACAGGCGAAATGGTGAATAAAGGGTAGAAAGCTAATGTCAATCAGTATGATTTTATGTAAAGCAGGATTTGCCAAAGAAACCTCATACCAGACTTGATGGGTAGGACCAGTTTGCTAGATAAAGGTGACTGCAGAAGTTTAACATGAAATGTCTGCTGTTTTTCAAAATCTTTGACTAAATATGTGTAATGCCTAGACAGCACGTACTAAGTAAATTAAGATCTGGCTGTCAGAGCACAGGTAGCAGTGGTTATCTGAGAATCTTCTTCACTGAGCCAACATCACCTCTGCACTAGGACAAATGCTTTTTGGCATTTTCATAATTGATTGGGAAGGAAAAATACAAAGTTGGATGACTGAAGGACTGACAAAAAGGCAAGACAGTGATGTATTGTATACTCCATTAAATGCTGTTTGTATAAAACATGAGTTACAGTAAGCAGGCGGAGAGAAAGGAAATCTATGTCAATTTTTGGGACTTTTGAAATATTATATCGTTTATGGCCTAAACCTACGCAGAGTGTGAGCTGCACATGCAGTTAAATCAGAAATTTCTGTAGGTGCCAGCCTACAGAATAGCTATAAAATAGACCAATGCTCAAAGCACATTCAGTAACTACCTTCAAGTCAGGTCAATTCCAGTTGTTCCAGACAGATGAGACTTCAAAAGGGCAGAAGTGAAAAGTCATGGTTACACCAGGAACTGTGGTGGTACCTACAATTACCAGCTGCAGGAGGCAGTGACTCTGTGCACCTGATGAAGTTTGTTGCATTCGGTTCATCTCAAAATAGAAGTGTTCAGAAGTGTATTTTTTTCTTGTGTTTTAGAAGTAAGTGGTTGTGACCTTCACCTGGGAGCAAAATAAGCCTTTAGCTATAAGTTATCATGGAATTATTTACGGCCAAGCTTTCTGGCATGTGACTACTCTGTTATGCTGCCAACACCCAGGCTCCTGTAGCAAGTTTATTTGGGAGGTCTCAGAAGACCAAACTATGCTGTTCACTCAGGCACATTCACAGAAGAGGAAACCTGCTGAGAAGGTTTGCAGTGCAGAATAAAGGAAATAATCCAATACAGCTTGTTAGCAGCCTTGATCAGAAGGGCTGACTTGCACTCTCATTGAAACCTGGTGGGCTGCATTACAGCTGCCCTGCAGCAAACACCCTTCTCCAAGGCTGTCCCTCTACAAACAATGCAAAGTCACAAGCGAGAGGAACATGCAAAATCCCTTCATTTCATATGGGGTTATTGGTATTCATCTTAGCACAGGCTGGAGTTTATTTTTCTAGTTATTTTCTCTGCTTAAATTGGAGAGAGTTTTAATAGAGCCTTTCAGAGTTCTTAACAGAAGGAATGCACGCACTTGCTGCATTTCCCCAAACTCAAAGTGATGCTGGTCTGTACTCTGGTTTACTCTGATTGGGTGACTGGAAGTACAGAAAAACAAAATGGAGCTAATACCACATACATAGAGCTAAATGGATGTATTTATACAGAGACCTCCAACTTCCTGTATACTGGCCTTTCCTAGGTATCTCTGCTGCCATGTAGCATGAATTACATTTTCTGGGAACAGTTCTGTTTACTTGTGACAAGCAACAGCAGTTTGTTTGCCATAGACTTAAAGGTGTGTTTATATTGCATTCATGCCTGTACGTGGTTCATAAGCAACTTCTTTGTATTGACAGGTCTCACCAACTCATCATCGTCCTGCAGGGAGTGGAGAGCTGAAACAGTCCCACACAGTTCTTTCATCACCGCCCAGAGTAGCGTTTGGCCTGAGGTATGGGACCACTGGCTCCTGCTGACAGACCAGCAGCTTCACAGCATGGAGGGCATTTAGTAAGCAAGGTGTCAGTGGCCACAGGAACAGCAAAAGTACAGCACCAACTGTGATTGCAGTTGTCAGGCAGCTTCTTACTAGAATACTTCAGGATAACCCATCTAGACCTACTATGCTTTTCATTAGCATCAAAAGTAAAGTTCTGGGGAAAAATGAGTTGTTGAGGAATGAAAAGGGCAGGCTGTGAAGCAGAGCCACAGGCCTTATGCCAGATAAATCTGGAGCTCAGATGCAGCTCTAAATTCCCCTGTAAAGTGATCCACTGTTCCAGTTGAAGCATCTTGAGCTTCATTACATAGCTTTGCTTTGTTCCCTGAAATGCTGGGCTGCCTTGTATGTCCATCTCCATACATTCAGTATGGTATTTGACTCCAGTTAAATTAGAAAAAACGTATCTTACAATAGATTAGATAAAGTGAAGCTTCATGCCTTGTCTTCCTAGATGTGAGCTCCGTTCACTTCCATTAAAGATGATGTTTGAACGGAGTCTGCTTTAAAAAAAAAAAAGTTACATTAAAAAATTAAACTGTAATGCTATATTTCTTAAAGAAAATCCTTGTTTCTCACAGTCCTAGAAGGTGACTGAACCCTAAAAAGAGACCCAAAAGCAAAAGAAAGATTTTATGTTTTTCATTTTCCTCATCATCATTGCGTGTGCTATAAACCAAACTCGGGATCTTCCCAATTCATGGATTGTGCCCATTGCTTAATGGTCAGTAATCAAAAAATGCATATATATGCAAGAGAATAATCAGAGAGCGATCCCATGTGTGCTCTGCAGTATTTAATGCAGATATTAACCAATTTTATCTGTACACTCTCTTGATATGAGGATTCTAGGGCAGATGGCACTGCTGGAATAAGCCCTGGGTCACCCCTTGTAGCGTTGCTCCTCAGGTTTGCTACGTGTTGAGTAGAAAAGTTCCATTTTAACCGTTACTTTGATCATTTTCTAAACTTCTCTTGTGAACTTTAAGTATGGTTGTAGGTTGGAATACACGAGAATCATTTAAAAGCATGTGGTGCCTGCCTTGCTGGCTTCAGGGAGGAAAAGAGCACTCATGAATGTGTTGCAGCTAAGGGCAAGGGCTGAAACTTGTTTTTAATCACTGTGATGTTCTTTGGTCTGTGAGCCGCAGTAAACCATGCAGGAAGGATGTACAAAGTTAGGAGCTGGTAGCTTTTCCCCTCTTTTGCATAGCTGCTGCATGCTTATCGTCAAGGTCTGCTGCTCAGCGCTATGCAAAGTGTTTGTACCGCAGCGCGCCTGTGCCTGATGTGCCTCCGGCTGTGCTGCTGGATGGCTGTGGCTGTCCCTTGCGCCTTGGCACTGCGTGTGGCTAACGTAACTCCTAGCTAAGCCTGACTAACTCCTGCACTCCGCTGGGCTCATCGTCCTGACCTGGGGGTGGTAACGCCAGGCTGCAGAAACCTCTGTTAACAAGCTTCCCTTTCTCTCTGACAGGAAGCCTAGAGGGGAGGGTAAAAAGTGCCGGAAGGTCTACGGGATGGAGAACAGAGATATGTGGTGCACTGCCTGCCGGTGGAAGAAGGCCTGCCAAAGGTTCATCGACTAAAGATGGAAATTATGCAGAGGATTTAGGGACGGGGGAGGACAACAGCAGGACCAGATTGCTACAGCTGCACTGTATCACTTCCCATTTTCCCTCCAGTGATGTGGTGTTGGGGTTTTTGTTCTATTGTTCGGGTTTTTTTTGTTGTTGTTGGTTTTTTTTAAAGAGAGGTTTGTATTGCAAAGTGAAGCACTTGTAGCCAAGAAGAAGCACTAATCAAAACCTGTGTGGAGCAATAGAGCAAAAAAAAAAAAAAAAATCAAAAAGCAAAACCAAGAACACACAACAAAATTCTGTCTTACTAAGTATTGAAACTGGAGCAGCTATTAGTGTTTTTCTGTTTTTTAAAAAAGAAAAAAAAAAAAGTTAATTCTTTGCTAACTCTCTGAGCTACTTGCTCCTTTGGATCATTTTTAACCATTTCAGTCTCTTTGCTGTGAACATCTGTCTTTGCTAAAGTGGACATTTTTTCTTTTCCTGAAACGAAGATCTCTTTTTGAAAGCTTTCTAATAAACACTTCAGAGTCATATAATAAGCTACAGTTTACTCAACGAAAGCTGTACTAAAACTGGAGACTGCTAAATAATTCTCCTGATATGAATGATCGTGATTATATTCTATTTTTGGAAAGGGGCTGTGGGAAGGAGTTGGGATTTTTGTTTATTTGTTTATAGGAGAAAAGAAAAGCCAGAATTCCAAGAAGGACAAACTGCTCCAGGCAGATTTTTAAACCAGGTGCAGATCAGTGGAGTGGAACAAAGTAATTCAAGTACCAAATTGGATTTTGATCCTTTGGAGGAAGAAAAGCAGCAATGGAAAGTCACCAGCAGTATTGTCATCGCAGAAGTGGAGGGAAGAAATCTAGCGATGCTTGATGGAAACCTCAAAGAATATAGCGGGGGTCCAGTAGCTTTTCTCACCACTCTCCCTGTTGATGGGGAGGACTAACAGCTGGAGCAGCACGTCTGTTGCTGCAGGAGGCCTGTAAAGAACTGGGAAATGCAGCCACTAGGATTCTGTGTAATATCTATTCAGGGACATGATCCAGCCCAGCAGTTCTGCTCTCACTTCCTTTTCTCTTGTTTGAGAGGTTGTTAAGGTAATGGTTTGCTCAGCGTTTTTTTTTCTACATATTAGAGTTGCTAAAATTGGTAAGAGAAAAGAAAATGCCACAACATCATCTCAGAAAAAGAAGTACGACAGCAAAGGAGCAGCGTATTTATGGTAAAAGTCCACTTTTAACTCATTTTGATGTACAAACTAACAAGTTTCTATACTTGCAGAATTTGACAAGATTGGGTACTTCAGTTTTTCTGTCCATTAGAAAGTATACACCTGAATGTGGAAAGCTGTGTTCTGTCTCGATTTATATGGAATTACCATGAATTGACAATTATTTCAATGCAAAAATAAAATAAGGATTTACTATGATACGAATGTATACTGTTAAATAACATCTGTCTGTTAAAAAAAAAAAAAAAAGCAAAACTTTGCTTCTTAATAGAGGCCCCAAATTTCTGGATTTATTTTTCATGCCATTCGCAATTTGACCAGATTTTTTATTTTTATTTTTTTGAATTTTTAATTGTTTAATCTGCCTTATCCTCCCTAAGATAAGGGAGCTCTAATTATCCAGGCAGCTTTCTAAAACCTGGCCTGAAGTTGACGTGATAGCTTTATTGAGCATGCACCGCTGCTTCTGCCTGTGTGCAAGCACAAAGTAATGGTGCAGATGTTGAGAACACGCACTATGAATTCAGCAAAGTGGTACTGAGAAGTGAAGGGCATAATAGGAGCTACTGAAGGATATCATCTGATTTATTTTTTTTTTATAACAAGTTAATTGGGCAATCAGATGCATAATTTGAGCATGCTATTTCTGCAGTTGTTTACAAATTGTGTAATTTACATGCAGAAGCAGCAAGATACGCTTGCGTGCACGCAATTTCTTGCTTTTTTGCCCAATTGTGTTCTGCAAGGCATTTAAAAAAACAGGAAATGGAAATCTAGTTAGACCCTGAAATATATGCACGTGTGTGTGTGTATATATGCACACAAATACACATGTATATATATAAAATCTGGAATCAGAACGGAGAAGAAAGATTGTTTTTTATGTAAGTCTAAAACCAGTGGATGTACATAGCCACTGCTTTATCACTGTTATTCTCAGCAAAATGTGGGTTTTCTTTGCATGGTGTGTTTTTTCAGTTTCCTTAGTAAAATGCCTCCAGTAATTCCTAGTCTTATTTCATCTTCAGACGCTGACTTTGCTGTTGGTGTGTTTACTGTGGTAGAGCTTACAAGAGCTGGGTCTTCCAGACATACCCCTGCCAACTTGCCCCCTATTTTGACAAGCACTGCAAGACTAATTATAAAGCGTTTCATAATTAATTTGACTGTTGTAAGACTTACGGTATTTGCTTATACGTTCGTTGTTCCCCTCCTTTTGTGTTTTGCCTTCTTGCTGTGGAGGATTTTGTAAAAATAATGTATTAGATTGTATGTTCTTTTCATAATGCCATGGCATCATGAGCACCTTTCCCGAGGGCACTTTACGAATTATTGTAATAAGATTATTCTGTATAGATTTCTGCACAGAAGATTGGTTTTGCTGACAGTCCAGATCACCCTCTGGTACAAATTTGATATGAGTTACACATAGGCACAAAAGCTGCAAATCACTGGATGCGATAGAGAGTTTGTGCTAACTAGCTGAAAACAGAAAATACTCCATCCAGCAGAAATCCTGCCAGGACAAAGTTAAATTATCGGTATTTTCACACAAACTGTAATCAGCAGAGTTTATATTGAATCAGTCTTGCATCTTTTGGCTGTGGCATTTTGATTGCAGTGTTTTGCTGGTGGCCTGAGGTGGCACAGCCCTCGAGCTGTGTGGAGCATTCGCTGGTGCTTCAGGCTCCAAACTCAGAGTGACGCCTGTCCCAGCATTACCAAGCAACATCTGAAATAACTTCTTCTGTTTTTTAATGTATTGCTTCAGTGTTGTTTCACGCTGTATTACTGTCCTGCTGGTATCTGGTTTGTGTCAGAGTTCTGCACAGTCCTTCCAGGAAGAGTAAGATTTCTTTGTTTCCCAAGGGGGAGCAAACCTGAAGGCTTGCTCAAGTCTGTTCTCATTTGCCATCATCGGTACCACCATTTCCTATATTTTCTATCACTTTATAGCTTATTGGTTGTTGTCTCTGACCTTCCAAAGAAGTTGGGAGGAGCGGCCAGAGTTCACGATGCAGTGTCTGTGTGCTGCAGGTACTTGGGCATGTGTGCATCTATGGCAAGAGCCAGGACCTCTCCCTGAGGTGGGAGAACCTATTTTGTTAGTTTAACTGTGTACTGGTATTGATGCTGGTTATAGAAGCTGCCCATGTTGGTATTGGAGTGGCTATCAACAGCATAGGTACCAAATATTTTTCTTCTGTTTTCTTGCTAGAACAAAGCTACTTCCCATGTCCCCATTTATTCCTCCATTAAACAAACAAAAAAAAAAATCTGGAAAATGAGATATTCCATGAAATAGAGTTTTGAAGTGTGATTGTGTGCCACCTGCTCCTGTATGAAGTAGCAGCTGCTGGACATCATGAACTCCAGCCATCGTATTCATAAAATTTGTTCCCACTCCAATGTGCCTGATTCACTAGTGCCTTGCACAAGTGTAAAAGGTTACACAAGATGCAAAATGAGCAAAAACTCATGAGCAAGGTGCAGGTTAGTGCTTGCTTGCAATCAACACCAGTCATGGTGAGCGGGGCCTGCAGGCCCTGCTGGTGTGACTGAGCTGGGCAGCAGGCCTGGCCCTTGCGTTGCTTTGGCCACCTCATTAGCCTGCTGCAATGGCCATGCCTGGATTCCTCCCACCGTTCTCTGTCACCTACATTGTTCTCTTCATTCCTTCTCCCTTTCCCTGAGATAACAAACAGGCAGCACAGCGGAAGGCAAAGCTCTAGCAGAAAGTTCTCACAGAACGTGCATTTAAGAATGGATTCCAGCTGCCTCTTGTCCCAGACGTGGGCTTCCTTGTCCCAGAATGTTGTGGTTTTCGCTTCCCCTGACCTGGTAGGACAGGCTGTGGTTCCCTGTTCTTGCTGTGGGCTGGGGCTGGCTGGAGTGGCCCTGCCCAGGGTGCAGGCAGTCAGACACAGCTTAAATGTGGCAGTGCAACGTGATTTCTTTCATCCTTTCTCTGTAATACTCTAAAAAACCACATCAGGATGTGGACAGGAAATACAAAGCTTGCTGGCCATGGGTAGTGACATAACATTACTGGAGAGGCTTGTTTCTGTTTAAACTGCAGTCATCTGTAGGGAGAAGCTGTGCTCTCCTTTTCTTAAAAGTATTTGGATTGGGATATGTTTGTGAAGTGTCACCTTTGTCTTCTAGTTTCACGTTATTCTGTCTTCCCTTGGGTGGTAGCACTGGAGCTGAGACCTGCACAGAGCACGGAAGTTAGCTTGCGTCTGGCAGGGTGAATAACTGGAGCTATGGGAAAGCAGCACAGAGAGATTTTGGTCTAATATAAGTGCCTGAGAGCTTTATGACACCTTGAGCAAAACAATTAGAAAATCATTAGCAAAACTGAATCAAGCCGACAGCTTAAATACATCCTGTATCTGCTGGAGGGGAGCAGTGCTCGCCTGCAGCTCCAGACAGGCTGCCTGCAGGCTGCAAAGCAGGCAGCGCGCAGCAGGAGCGGCAGTGCCGCCTGAAGTGCTTTCTCCATCGTGCCCTGCTTTCATGTGGGCCACAGTCTCCCTCCTATCCAAATGCAAGACCAAAAAGACTTGCATCTCCAGCTTCCATTTGAGTTTATTTGAGTTTATTGCTCGATGCAAAACCAGTGTTCTTTTTGCTTCACACAGGCCATTGTTGTTAACAATCTGGGAAGACCCTGACAACAAGGTCTGCTTCTGATGGCACCAGGCAAAATAAAATACTCATTGGTCCTATTCCTGCTTATGTTAGCAGTGAGAGTTCATTTGAAATGTACGGGAATGGATAAATTCAATAACAGCCCAGCGTTCTGCTTTTCTAACACTTAACACCAAGAATTCTCTTCTTTCACTGTGAATGTGAGATATCCAAAATGCCCTTGAAATTAATTAAGCAATGCAGTTACTGTTTCAGCTTTTCAGTTGTGTTGGACTATACACATTATTATACTAACAGGGTGGGGTTTCAAGATCAAATCCGGACTCTTGATGCAACTCCTTGCTGGATGTGGACTCTGACATGTTTCACGCTGGTTTTTAGCATCTTTGCCAAACAAGAAAGGCCAAGTTTTCCAACTTACATTTAAAACCAGTCCTATTCAAAAATGTATGCCTGACCTCAGAGTCTTTATCTTACTGTGTTATGCCCTACAGCCATCAGCATACAGTTACCAAACTGTTTATACAGAATGCCTTGGGAACACTAACAACAAAAAAAAGATGCGGTTAGTATAATTTCCTCAGGGACTATAGGAAGGTTGTGAAGGCAGGATGTAGCTTTATTCGAATGAGAGATGGGTAAGAATTTGATATTTTTTTTCTATTCTAGGCAAATTTAAAGAGCAATATGTCACTACTTGAATTATTCAACGTGGAAAAATGTAGGAAATGAGCTTGAATCATAACCTAGATATAGTACAAACCTATACATTTGTATAAATATTTTCAGAATCTGATATAAAGGGTTTTTGTTTCTATCAAAGCATACTTTGCTTACAATTGAATTACTTCTTTCCAAATTACTTCAACAAGAAAAAATATAAGACGCTAGCATGATATCCTGGAGGTACTGAGTACTCCACTTGCCAAGTGCTGATTTCTACTTGAAATTCAAAGAAAACATGCCACCACCAAACTCTTTTCATCAGCTTCAGTAAACCCGTTATTGAGTGGTGTTAATTAGTATTTTGAAAGAATACATATGCAAGTTCTCAATTGTTTCTTTACTTGCACACAAACTGTCCATAATGTTTTTTCCTATCAAATCTTTTTCTGGTGACCAGGGACTCCTTTTTACAAAATCCGAAATATTTATACTGAAGTGACTAAAAGCGCACATCAGTAGGAGGACCTGAAAGTGCAAATGGCACATGCCATCGGAATGTTCAGTATCACTACTTACCTGTAGGAATTGTCACCCTGGTGCCAGGAGATCTCCTGGCAGGTGCAGGGGCTGTGCAGATGGGCAGCCCAGCGCCCAGCGTAGGCGCAGAACCATTGATGCACTCAAGGATGCCAACAGTTCCCCAACGCACCTGGATGAGGGCACTCTTCTAAAGCTAGGCACACACCCTCAGGCTAAAATCAGGCCTTGGAATTAACTGGTATTCTTATACTTATTCTGTTCAAAACAGGCACTTTCTGAGACAATCTATCTTTTCCTTGAATGTGTAGAAGATGTGACAAATTTAGGAGACTTGTTTTCTATGTTTTTTGCATTGCAAAGGGAAAATGAGAAAAAAGAAAGGTTTAACTGTATATTTTAGCATGTGGAAACAGTTCTTAGATATGTAAAAGGTGTCTATTTGCCATCGAGTAGAAAGGAACTTATTTGAGCACGTCAGGAAAAAATGCACGAGCAGCATAAATGTGTCATCTGTGTCCCGGTGCACTCAGCGCTCCTGGAGACACAGGGATCCGAGTGCATACAGAGATAAGGAAGTTCTCCTAAAACACTAAGATATTATGCTTTTAAGCCACAAATGATGTTGTCCTTGTGAAATTTTCTATTGCTAGAGTGTCAGTGCTTTTACTGCAAAGAAAATAAATGGTAGCCTTATTAGTGAGGTGCAATAATTACAAAGGGCTGAGTTGTGAAGCAAGTGGTGTGCGTGTGCACATCTCTGCAAAACGTGCACGCTTTTCAAACTAGCTTCTATAGCACTGGGATCTTATACCTCTCTGAAATGATAATGTTGGTATAATTTAATAGCCATTTATTATAAGTTATGAATCAGGATTTGGGATTTCATAAGAACCAAAAGGAAGAGGGGAAACTGTAAATTATATAGAATAGCAGTATGATGTCTTGCGTGGCAGAAGTAGCTTAAAACACCTTTAGAAAGCTATACAAAGTTTGGATTACCAGAAAAAAAAAATTGCCCTTGGTTACAGAAATAGTTTAGTCAGAAATTCCCAGTAATGTCAAGAAAATGCCTGAGTAAATTTTGCTTTGTCTCTTGTATATTGTTGTTGGGCTTTATTTGTTAGTATTCTAATTGTGAAGACGTTCCTAATCTAGCAATAATTGGCTTGAAATTGCATTCCTTAGAAAGTAGCTTTTAAAAGGGAGAGATTTCTCCCTTCATTATCCTGTATGGTAATGATTTGCACTATCTTAAGCAGAGAGTCCATCGAGCAAATGGATATGTACAAAAAGATTACTTTGTGGTTTGGTTATGGAAAGGCTCTGAAGGACCAGATGGGAGGGCTGCTCCCCTGGTTCTGAGATCATCTCTTCTTCATCTGCACTGTTGAGGTCCACAGAATACACAAGATGGGAGATGCCCAGTCTGGTGCATCTTGCATCTTAGACTTTTGCTGTTAAATAAGGATATACCACCATTTTTCCATGTCTTACGGTTTTTGTTATGTTCTCTGAATCCATCTTTAAATGAAAGACTGAAACGATCCCACCTGTTGAACAGGAGGGGTTCCACTGTTTCCCTCTGACTTCTTTCTACTAAGGGGCGGATAGACAAGCTAAGATTTAGAGACAGCATAGAAACAGGCTTGAGCCATGAGGGAAGACCTGAAACAAAATTGCTCAGAAAAGTAAAGTAGAATGACTCTTGTGTCTTGGTCCATTTTTACTTGCGACTGACACCAGTGGCTCAAGAGTAAGGAGTTGCACAGAGAAAATCTTACAGCACTGTACTCCTTCAGATGCTGCCTTCCAGTGTGCTGTTACCTCTTTGGCCTCATCCCTGTAGGTTTGGTACAAATTCCATTTCATTTGTGCAAACATTGCACTGTTTTCTATGCAGAAGGAAAAGATTCTGCCAGCCCATCGGTAACCAACATATTTCTTTTCTGTAACAGAGTATGTAATCCTCCTGGCTCATCTTTCTTGCTCAAATGTATCATCTTTTCTCAGAAGTATCTTAAGTGAAATATCATCAGATGCTAAAATTACAGCAGATACTAAAATGTAGATCATGTGAATAAATTGACCATAGAAGGCCAACTCTGATGAATCAAACGGCATTAATGCGACCTTTTGCACTGATTGTCTTTTACAGATTGAAAGTCCAAAAAGTGCTTTTCCCTCCTTAGTCATGGAAGTAGTTTAGTGGGAATTACTTCTACTAAATCTGAGGAGAAGAAGAGCAGAAAGCATTTTGGAATGAAGCACCTTGCGAAGCCCATGCGAACCCTGGCGGTAGTGGAGTTCCCATCCTGTTTTCACTAGTCTGAAGCAGTCAGCTACAGAAGTCTCTTTATTTCAGTTACAAACCTGATAAAATGTCTTGTGGCGCAATTGAGAGCAAAATGCTCTTAAGAGTAAAATACTCTTACCAAATGTAAGGAGCTGAGTTCAAAGCATTCTGTTTTTTCTCAGGAGAGCTGCCATTAGCCCTGTGAATAACTTCACTGAGCAGGACTGCTCCCGTGGGTGGCAGCTGTAGAGTGAAGGCGTTGGATTTTCCTCTGTGTGACTGTTCCCACTGTCACTGGGAGCATGGAGCTGTGCATCTCCCCTTCTGAGTGCTTGAAATGAGAAATGTGCAGGTAGGCTTTGCAAGAAGGGTGAATATGTACCTGGAGATGCGTGCACTGCTGTTGGAAGGTCTTGGCTGGGTTCCCAGTGATATCAGAGTGGCCATAGGTTGGGTGTGTCGTTTAGGGGTGGATTTAAGAGCTGCTAAGGAGGTGCTGTTCAGTGTGTCACCCATCCCACTGCTGTCAGGGCCAGGGAGGAGGTTTCTCAGAGTGGGATCCAAGATGGCTGCCAGCCTGTCATGGCCTCACTGCCGTCAGCGGTAGCATACGCCAGGCTGGTCACATCTTCTGGGCTGCCCAGAGGGAGGTCACCCTGCACTCTGTTGTTCTTTCTTTCAGAGGCTGAAGTGGGACTGCCCTGGTTTCACCCAGCTCTGTGGTTTCACAGCAGGCTGGGTTGGCCCAAGCTTGGGCTCCTGCCCTTGCCCCCAGCCTCTTTCTGCTGAAGACCAGAGAGAGATATCCCAGGGTGTGTTGGCTTGGTCCCCTCCTGAAAGCCCAGCCCTGTATAAAATGCCGAAGGCTGTATCAGAATGTTGCTTGCTGGGTTTGGAAAGGACATCAATTGCACTACGGTTATTTACACTGTGTGAAAAAAGCAATTATACTTTCTTGTCATCTGCTGCTTATGTTTCATAGTTAAAAAGTATTTCCAGTGAAGACGGGATTGAGTTTAGCACACGTTAAGAGTCTGTAGAAAAACAAGAGCCCAACTGCCCGATTTTCATGCTTGCATGAGACCGCAGTATTTAGGTCCATGCATCCTTTTGTCTCTTTTCAATCACAGAAAGGAAATACCTGCCTGCATATACTGGTTTTCCTTGAATTCCTATCAAATATTGTTTTGGAGAATATAATATAAAATTAAGTTCTTTTTTAAAAACATTTTTCTGCTTTATTTTTAGAACCAGAGCATTTCCTCTTTCAGTGTAAATTTACTTTTACGGAGCTTTAATGTGCTCTGTGTTGCACTTTGTATATTTTCACTTGTTGGGCCATTTATTTTTGATATACAAAACAATGAAATTTTTGTTACTCTAGTTTTACTTAGAAAATAACCGTGAAACTATGATGTTTGTATAAAAATGCAAATTCCATAAAATATAGCAAATAAACTCTTTAGATTGGAAATCTTTTTACTGATAGTGTTGAGAAATACTATAGCCTCTGAAATGAATTCCTATTTACTAAATTCAATGTGTTAGTGGATAGCATGGTTTAAAAATGGAGTGTGGATAAGCAGGAGACAAAGCTCCAGCCATTGGATTTGCTTATATGTAAAACCTGCATTAGTGTAATTGACATGAGTCTTTAAGAAAAAAATTTAGCTGAATCTGGTTTAAAAAAGTGTAAAACCGTTTAATAAGCTAGGTTAAAATGAGAAGAGTTCCCAGAAAAGTTGAAATCATCTTAACTTAATTACCAAAGAGAGCTTCCCACTGTCCTAACGCAGCTGTGTGTGCTGGGCAGTCTGAGATGCCCCGTGGCTCTGTGGGGCTGAACTCGCTGAGTGCGCTCGATGTACCATCAGAAGCCAATGGTATTTCCATTTGATTTTTTCTGGCTTCATCCCCTCCAACTTGGGGAATCAGCATCCTAAAGACAATCTTCTTGTTCCTACGTGCGCTAATGAAGAACTCATCTTCCCCTGATTTTGGTGCTTGGCATGAGGCCCTAACACTGTCACATGTAGGTTCGTGTAAGTATTTTTGATGCCAGTTTCAGTGCTTTAAACAAAAACCAATTTCTCTGCCCCTGCACAGAATCCCTTAAAATCCTGTGGAATGTATTGAAAGATAAAGACACTTTTACTTTGTCCAAACTGTGTTTTTTCCAAATGGCAGCTGGTAGTGAGGAGGCCTGCGGTGCCCGGCCAGCAGAGCACAGGGCGGTGCAGGGAGCGAGGGGCTGCACGGCTTCCTACTTTGTGGGGCGAATCCCTCTGGACTCCCCTCTCCCCAGCTACACAGGCAAGCTCCCAGTCCTCAGTGGGAGATGGAAATCCCTGTGAAAGCTCCTTGTCAGCCATGCAACAGTCCCTGGACTTCTTCAAAGATTTCAGACACTCTGCTTTCTCGTTGCGACAAGTAGAAGTGAAGCACTCAGCCTCATGGTGTGAAGACAGTCCCAGCAAATGCATCCTCCCGCCATCGTTTCACCAAGCCCCAGCTTCACCCACAAAAGATGAGCAGGACCAGGGGACTCCTTCAGGCAGCACATGCAGCTGTTCTGCTGCCCGTCTGCTTTCTGTGTTTTTGTGTGTGTTTGAAGGAAAGCTAAGAAGAGAGGGAAGACTTTTGCACATAGCTGATACTGACAATCTCATTTGGTCCTGCCGAAATCTGAGCTAGTGCTACAGATTTAGGTGAGGTGCTTCCACTGCCGGCCACTTGCACGTGGCTAAAGACTTCCTTATGGCAAACAGGAGCTGTTTTTTAAGCTGAAAAAACCCCACAGAACAGCAAAATACCACCATGCAGACTTTGGTTAACTCCCTCTCTGTCTCCTCGTTGCATTGGCAGCAGGAGAGAAGGGCAGAAGTCATAGGAGCATGGCCATAACCCATCCAAATGCCTCTGCATTGCCACTGGAAATGTTCTGATGTTAGAGGAAAAATGTACAGACTCGGGCTCTCCAAAATTTCTCTCAGAATTCTGCTTTTACTTTCTGTGAAAAAGGTTTAAAATCTTTGTGTCTCCATCTGAGCTGATTCTGCATGCCAAGTCGAGAGCCCTTCCATCAGACTTCAGATATGTGGGCAGTCATTCTTTGTACAAGTGATGACACTTCAAATGTTTCAAATATTTTTCTTAAGTTAAAAGAATTTGTGAAATTAGCAACGTGCATATTAATGTCTAAAAGTCTTTAACTGAGTTTAATACTAAAAAGTATCTGCTTGCACTTGAAACATCATTAAAGAAAGACTACTGAACTAGTTTGCTAAGCACTGGCTCCGGATGTGTTTGCACCAAACCAAACTTTGTTAGTGCACCAAACCAGCATTTGACGAGTAACTTCTTCCAAACAGAGAAAAGCAATAGTTTCTTCTCAAATTATTCAAATAATTCAGAAAATGGATAGTTCGTTTCTGGTCATTGTGTTTTAGAAAGAACAAATCACATCCTTCTGCACTTTTAATATTCAGTATCTGTATGGAAAAAAGTCTTTTTGCTTTTCCCTTTCCCAGTGAATGATCAGGTCGCTATAGCTATAGGCAACTTCACTTTGATTGCCAAATTTGTTTTAATAAATTTACTCCCCTCCTCAAAAATCCTGATTATCTGGTTGCTATATCTTTTCTAGATTTAAAAATGCTTTTAATGCAATTTTCAGTGATAGAATTGAATAAAAATTGCAAGTAAGAACCTAAAAGTAATTTGTAAGTGCATTAACTACTTTTTCCTAAAGTAAAAATTAAGAATGTGAAGAAACATGAGCATGAAGAATCACGAACAAAGTCACTAAATACTTTTAGAACATTCTGAATAGTAAAAAGCACAAATGTTTGTTAAAGTTGTGTTCTGTTACATCCCTCTGTTTTAGTGAGAAAGCAATTTTTCTTCTGAAAAAAAGGGAAAGGACAAATGGCAAACAAGATTCAAAGAGAGAATTTAAACCCAGGTTTTCTGCTTGTTTTAGTCCTGTCCCGCCTGGTCCACGGCTGCTGTGTGCTCAGGGATGCTCAGGGCAACAGACGCTCCTCACGGGAAGCAGCTAGGTTCCAAAGTGTTAAATCAAAGCCGTGAGCAAACTCGTAGAGTTTTCAAAATATTAGCTCAGCTATTGCCAAAAAAAGCATTTAAGCACTACTCGCTACTGAACGGGAATCTGTGTTTTAAAGGACTCGCTTTTTGATCTCATTGCTGTATTCCAAACCAGATTTCTGGTGGTCTGCTTGCTTGTCTCTTAGGGCTACGTTTGTTCACACACCTCAGAGCAGGGCACACCAATACTCAGATGGCCACGGCTGAACTGGAATCTCTCAGAATCCCCAGTTAGTGACACATTTTTTGAAGAAACAGCAGTCTTTGCCTGTAAAGATACTTGAAGTTATCTCCAAAAAAGGCAACAAGAAGCAACTTCTTTATTTGGGAAACACTATTGAGTTCCCATTAGCTCAGAAGATGCGTGCTTAATTGCTCTCCTGTAGCTTTGTCAGGCGGCATTTCTGTTGAAGGCAGGTGGTGACAGAACTGCATAGCGAAGAGACTTCCTTTGATCTGCGTAAACGAATGTATACATACGCTCTATGCATTTTCATGCAGCAGCAAATCATATCTCAAATTGGTTAAAATCCAGCCGTTTCCTCTAGGTGAGTAACTCCCAAACTCCAGGAGCTGAAGGTGTTCCCATCTCTTTTAGCATATAATTTTCTTGCTTCTGTGCTTTGCAACAGTGAGACGCAGGGCAGGGGAGCTGTGGGCCCAAGGAGCAGTGACCCAGGCCAAGGCTGAGGTAGGGGCCTGGGGTGGTCCCCACGCTGGGGACCAGGTTGTGTCCAGTCCTGGCGTGGCCAAGCAGAGGGTGTTGTATGCAACGTTATTTCTGAAGTTTCGGGTCGTTGCTGTAGTACACATCAGCCCAGTCTGGTCAGTGGATGAAGTGTGTGTCTTATGGTTTATCTTACAGGAAGAAAGACAAAGAAGTAGATATATTAAGATCATCCTCGCTTTTAAATAAAGCAAGCCTGGACTAAACAACAGAGAAAGTTTAGGTTTATATGCAACCTATTCAAATATTTGATACTCATATGAAGGCAGTGGTATTTTTATCTACCCAGAGATGTGCACTCATCTAGGTTATGATTAACTGAGAAATATTTTAACAGTATGTATTTGTATTTGATGGGCTAAGGCCTTCATTTTATATTCTTCACAAGAATTAGCGTGGAAATTATTCTTCCCCACTTACTGAGCTCCCCGACCATCTCAGCTGTCCATTTGCATAAAAAATATTTTCCATTACTTTGGAGGATTTGGGGTTTTGCTTCCATTTGTTTAAAACACCATCCTTTAAAAAATAAAATGCAGTGCTTAATAGGAAAGCATGTTCCTTACCAGGGCCCCTACAACGCGATCCAGAGAACCCGTCGACATGGAGAACGTGCTGGAGGCCAGGTCTCCGTGGGTTCTCAGCTGCCGTGGCTGTGACCGTGCACACCAGCAGAGGACCCGTCCCCAGGAGGGCCACGCAGAGCCGTGGGGGTGCTCGGGGTGGTGCTGGGCTCTCTGGAGCTGGCAGCCCCTCTGGCCAGGCCGTGGCTGTCACAGCAGCAGAAGGGCACTGCTGCATTTCTGCGCAGCCTGCAGCTGTCCCGCGGGCACGGTGCGGCTCCAGCTGCCGTCCCTCAGCACGGAGCGCTAGCTGCAGGGTCACGCTCTGTCCTCCCTTACGATCACAAAGGTAACTTTTTAGATGAGAAAGAGCTTCCAACTCCGGCACTAATGGAAATACTGAATACTTTTAATATATATATATATATATTTGGAAAGTATTTGAAAAAAAAAGTGTTTTGTCTTTTTTTATACAACTTTTAGCCAAATAGAAGTATTCTGATTATTACTTCGGTGGACATCTGTCCACCTGTAAATAAATTCGTATGTTCAGGTACATGAGCCTGAAGAAAGAAAATAATACAGACTGTTCACTGGCTATGCGCTTTGCTAGCTTTGGGGTCCTTTGTACATAAGAGGTAACTGTTCAAATGTCGGGTGGGTTTTTTATTTAATTGCCGTTCCTCTAAAGAAAGAAGAAGAAAAAAATCTTTTGACTTTGTTTTCTCTTTTCTGAGTCAATACAAAGATTTTCTAACTTTTTACTGCAGAAATGGGTAACTCCGTGGTGCTATGTGAATGTGAGAGTCGAGCTGGCCATAGCAGGCAGACCCGCTAGGACGCGCTTTTCCTGTGGCACGCGATGTATTTTCTCAGAATGGGCTTTCAAAGGACCATCAGATGTTTACATTTCTTCTTGTTGCCCCAGATAGTTTTGGATATTGAAATAACTCCCAAAACAGAGAAAGACATGATGCGTTACCGATGTGATGAATCCTTACGTTTAGGTAGCTACAACAGGTTTGTACAAATACCATTTTAGAGATAGTTGAAAATATTGGGCTTTCATACTTTGTAATGCTTTGATGTGACAATAAATATGCTGTTGCTATCTATCTAGTCTAACCTCATTGTAGACCTGTAATTTCCTGTTTATGGTTCTGTCATGAATTGCACTGGCTTGACTTCAGCCAAATACTGACTGTTCAGCTGAAATATTCCGACTGTTATAATGTCCACAAAACATTAATTAAATGCACTTGTAACCAACTACCGAGGACTATGTCAAGTTATTCATGTAATAAAACCCATATGTATAACTTTTGCAACTTGTTTACATGAATTTACTTCTTTTACAGCCATGAACACATCAACCACGGGCTAGCTCAAGTCCATAACAGCCTTTGCATGGACTTGGTTACAAACAGGACTGCCTCCCCTCCCTTTGATCAGGAGGCAGATGTTAATACACCAGAACGTGACCTAAGACATGCAGGATAGGAATGTGGACTTTGAATTTTAAATTTGGGCCCTTTGACTTCTTTGAGTTCAGCCTTTAGCAGGTATCTACTCTTTGCCACTTAGAATAAGAGAATCACAGAATCCTTAGAGTTGGAAGGGACCCTTAAAGGTCATCTGGTCCTTCTCCCCTGCTATGAACAGGGACGCCTACAGCTAGGTGAGGTTGCTCAGAGCCTGGTCCAGCCTGACCTTGGATGTCTGCAGGGACCACATCTCTGGGCAACGTGTTCCAGTGCTTCACCACCCTTACTGTAAAAATCTTTTTCCTTATATCCACCTTCTGGGCTCATGCTATAAAGCTGGTCCTCCCGGTGTACTGAGCTATGAGCACCTTTTCCTGTCCAGCTCTTGCCTGGCAGTAGGGGCATAGCCTCCATGTGCACACCAGGGAACGAATGCTCCTGACAGCCAAAGCTTACTCTGAACAGAATAAGCCTTTCTCATGGCAAAACCAATGAAGCTACTGCTTTAAACATGCAAGTTGGAGACACATTCCCAAAAAAGGGAGTAGTTTGTAAAATTAAAAAAAAAAACAAAAAAAAAAAGTATAAATTAATAGTGTTTCTCTCCAAGCACTCAAGTCCCCTTCTAGCTTTGTTAGATCATATTTAAATTTTCCTTTGGCGAGTGCATTCCTGCCCTCTGCTGCGAAGCCAACTCCAGTATAAATAGCAGGTCTATTAACTTTAATGAGTGGTTTAATCACTCCTCTGCTCATATTTTTTTTCTCCCTTCCAGCAACACGTCACCACACGCAGGCAGGAGCAGTCGTCCATCCCTAGCGAGGAGGATCTCCGAACTCAGCGTGGCGAGGGGACCTGCCCTGCTGCCCACCACCAGCGTCCGGCTGCTCCCAACGGCCCCTCCTGAGCTGCCCGCGGGAGCTGCTCTCCGGTGGCTTCTGCTGGAGGAGTCCGGCAGCTTCGGAGACACCGCCTGCCAGGCAGGTGCTGGAGCTGCCCAGCTCGCGTCCTGGGAGACCTGTGGCTGGGTGATCCGACAGCCGGCCCCTCGAGAAATAAAGGGGGATTTTGAAGTTGTCATTAGCAAGGAAGTGTTTAGTGGTATTTCAGATTAAGTCCCTCTAATTAAATGCCACTCTGAGAGATAATATCTCTGCTGTGACCGATGTTTCTGAGGGCAGGCACACTGATCGCTGCAGCTAGCTTTATGCAAATGGCATGTTTTGTAATTTTGTACAGAGCAGAAGTGTACAGAGCAGAGAGGGATTTCAGCTTAGTGCAGGGCTGGATACCTGCCCTCCCTCCTCTCCACTTCCACACAGGCTCTGGCCCTTTTTGAGCTAATTCTGGGCAGCTTTAAGAAGTGACTACCGTATGTGCATCTGGTTTAGAAATATTTCATGCTCTTGTATGAAATACCCATACTTTAGAAAATTCTGAGGCAGAACAATCCCTTCTCTGCACGCATCAGTAACTTCTTCTAAACTCATTTATTTTCTCAAAAATAATTCATTAAATTCAAATCCGGGTTTCAAATTCTCCTGGACGCAAGAAACCAATTTCTCTTGAAGTATTCTGTGCATTTTGTACTTGCTGGCACCTTTGAGACCTGTTCTCCAATTGTGGTGTTACAAAACCATTATGTTATGATGTTAGTGCTTTTGTGAGGTCCTGATAGGAACCCGTCATACTCAGAACAACCTTTTAGCAATGCAAGTACTACTTCAGGAACAGTAATATTATTTTGGTGTCCCTTAATTAAATGCATTATTTTCTATTTATTTGCTTAAGCTGCCAACTTTTTTCTTCCCACTCTTTTTTATGGTGCCAATAAAAATATTTAGGTTATGAAATCTGCCTTTTTAGTTTGAAGACGCAGCTACACTCCTTTTGGCTAACAGAAAGTAAACATTACATTAAGATTTTTGTTCTAAATTTAGCTTTGGAAAGGAAAGAGAAAGAATTTGCACCTTCCTGAACGACACCTTCCTGCTTTATCCCCAGATGAAATCTTCCCCCCCCGCCCTTTACAATCACTGGGGAAGGAGAAGAGTTTTCAAACACATTGGTTTTAAGGCATGGCGAATGTCTTAGTTTTGCCCTATAGCCACTGTAGTACAGTGTCCTGCTCTGAAACAAGACACAAACAAACAAAACCCCCGACCTTATGGACAGGACATGGAGAAAGGGAGGCAGAAACACTACCACACTTTGGGTTAACCCACCAAGGTTGTGTTTAACCAACCTATGGCATAGCTCCAAGTGTGTAAACTCGACTGCAAACCACGGAGCTAACAAACTTTAACTTCAGTCTTTTTCAGTAACATGTGAACATTCCTTTTTCAGAGAATTGTAGAATCGTAGAGTGGCTTGGATGGGACCTTAAAGATCACCTAGTTCCACGGGCAGGGCTGCCACCCACCAGCTCAGGCTGCCCAGGGCCCATCCAACCCGGCCTTGAGCACCTGCAGGGATGGGGCACCCACAGCTCTGGGCAGCCTGTGCCAGTGCCTCACCGCCCTTTGAGTAAAGAATTTCTTCCTAACATCTAACCTAAATTTCCCCTCTTTTAGTTTAAAGCCACTCCCCCTTGTCCAATCACTGTCTGCCCATGTAAAACGTCAGTCCCCTCCCGCCTGTAGGCTCCCTTCAAGTACTGGAAGGCCGCAGTGCGGTGTCCCCACAGCCTTCTCTTCTCCAAGCTGAACAGACCCAACTCCCTCAGCCTTTCCTCATAGGAGAGGCTATAAGCACGTGTGCCCTTCCTTCCCAGAGCTCCCAGCTGAGAGCTTGGCAGACTTCTCGGCTTTCTTTCATAATGCTCTAAGCAGCATTATAGCATATATTTATATTGTATGTATAAAATAAAACTGGTTTGGTAACCAATTTCCCAAAATTCTTTTTGACAATAAGAACACATTGAAAAAGGAAAAAAAGAAAAAGAAAAAAAAAAAGAAAAAAAAGAAAGAAAAAACACCTAGAAAGCCATGCTGAGGTAAGGACGGTGTGCGCGGACCGAGGCCCGGCTCCCCGGCCTCACTGCCCCGGGCGGGAGCTGCCATTCCGCGCCCGGGGAGCCCGAGGCCCGCTCACCGGAACTGAAACTTGTCAGGTGCCGCCCTCTCGTGGCCTGCAGTGAAGCTGCAGCCGCCGAAAGCAAACACTGTGCGCAGTGCAGCTGCTGCCAGCTTTACCCGGAGGGAGCTGTCAAAGCCCAAGGGTCACGCAGAGCAGAACAGGGTTAATTGCAGCAGGCACCATGTCACCTTGTTACTCCAACTCTTGTCCCTCCAGCCCTGCTTTCTGCTCTGTGGATACACCTCAACCACATCCAGCTCCCCTGCAGGACCTCCCTGGCCCTTGACACAGCAAGGCTCTCGCCAGCATCACCCATGTGGGCATTCAGCACAAAGGGTGCTTTGAATCCCACTGCAGAAGGGGTGCTGCACTTTTAGCAGCACCAGGAAGAGTGCTGCCTAATGCAGCCATCCTTCCAGGGCACCCTCAGCGATGGCAGCGCATCAGAGATGCCCTCAGCTTCCCACAGAGCTGGTGTGGCAGACACAAACACTGAAGTCCTTCGAGCTAAAGCTGTTGTGCTTGAAATCTCACCTCAGGAGTACAAAGAAAGCCACCCCTGGGTACCGCTGCTGGACAAACAGAATGCTTTTTAGCCTTTTCCAGGACATAACCAACCTTCTAGCCATGTTAGAGCAGAAACCAGCTCTTCTTTCCATCCCTCCTTCCTCTGTTCTGTTCCTTGCAGGCTCCCTGCTCTGCTGTGCACGAGTACCACCGCTGTTACTTCCCGTCGTGCTTGAGATATGCAGCCAGTAAGGCAGTGACCCACGTAGCCTGAGCTGTTAGCTGGGACTCAGCACGCGTTCTGCTCTGCTCACGTGCTGGGATTTCTGTTAGAAGGCTCAAACGATGTCCCCTGCAGCAAGAGCTGGGTTCCTTCCTTCTGGTCACAGACCTCTTGACCTGGGAAAGCAAAGAGGATGCAGAGTAAGGAATGGAGGGAGAAAGGGAAATGGTTTTGACTTCCTTGGATTTAGTAGAAATCCGAAATTTCCAAAAATATTCTGAAAATCCCACTCCTGGGCTCTATTCCCAGGCTACTTCTTTCTTGGATTCTCTTTGCTTTAAAGGCAGATGTTTTCACCCCGAGCGGTGGGCAGGAGTTCCAGGCTGAACGCACACTGCGCACCTTGCTATGAGCAGTGATTTTCAGAGCTCCCCCTCTGCCAGCTCTGATGCTTCCCAAACTGAAAAGTGCAATCTCCAGCCAAAGATGTTTCAGGTCTAGGGTCGGCCCTCGACAAAGGTGCATCCTGCGTGGCACTGCTAGCAGACGTGTGCAGGGCAGCAAGCCTGGCGTAGCGTCAGGGCAGAGGAACTAGGGAGTTACCAGAGGAAAGCAAGATGAAAGTGGAAGGGAAATGAAGTAAGTGGGTGATAAAATAATTCTGTTATATAGGGAGAAAGCCAGAAGGATCAAAGGATCTCTTTTTTTGCATTTTATCCTCATTTCTTTTCCTTGCAGTTTCCTACCTCTGCTGTATATTATTATCACCTCCACTATAAAGCTCTTTGGTTGCCTGCAATCGCCCCCCTTTAATCTCACACCAGGCTCTTCCCTTTGATCCAGTGCAGTGCACGCCTTCTTGCCAGATAACTGATGGAGTGACTGGTGCATCTATATGTAAAAACATGAATTTTTGCCTCCTAGTTTTCCCCATTGTGTCTCCAGTTTAAATCTATTGTATGTAGGCAAAAGTTGAGTGTCTTTCACAAAATCCTTCCTGCTTATCACATTTAGGGTGGACGCAGCTCCCAATCAAACTGTTATAAATTGAGTGCTCCTCCTAACAGCACCGTTTGATTTTTGCATAGAAGTTTTAACTATATCTTCATACAGCAAAAGAACATGAGCTATAGAGAGGAAGACCTAATTAGGCCCCTCATGACAAACTGATGGGAAATTTCTTCTTCACAGAAGTGGAATTCTTGTCAAACAGCCACAATGGGCATCCCAACCACTCAGGAAAAAAAGAGCCACACAAAGGAGCAAGGAGAACTCTCCAACTAAAGCTGTCATCCTGGCCTCCACAGGTCTTCAGAAAGAGACAGACCCTGCTTCCTCACCCACAGGTACAAAGTCACGTCTCCACTGCCACCCTGCTAGAGAAAATGAGAGCTGTTCAGGGTTCATAAAGAGCAATGAGTGATTTCGTGTTTTCCCTTGTGTCAGTTTTGTACTAATAAGCACTGAACAAAGGATCTGCAGAGGCTAGAGTGACAAAATGCGTTTAGATTTCTTGCTTTATGCTCTGGCATAGGCTGCATCATCTCCATAGGGATACATGGGACCATGGCTGTTTCTCGCTTATGTTGCTCTGCATCCAGATAAATCCATCAATAGTAACACGAGTTACAGCACCTCCTTTTCTAGTATTCAGAGGTCACACCATGGCTTGAACTTGTCTTCCTACTGCTAACCTTCACAGACGGTGTTGCAGAAACAAGAGATTTACATATGTTATTGAGCTCAAGCAGCAGCCTCAAGATGTTTCTGCCTCATGTCCCCCATGAGCCCTGCTCTCCTCTGCACGTTGCCATGTCTCTGATGAAGCAGCACAGCTTTCTTCTCCTCTTAAACTCTCAAACAGTGGTGAGCTTTTCAATGCCCCCACACTCTGCCCCAGTAATCAGGAACCTTCCCCTCTCAGACACGTACCTAGCCTATAGATTGCTGGAGGTTCTCACATCAATAGCAAGAAACTGGAGCTTGCTCTGCGGAACAGATGAGACCTGTGCTAAAACACCTTTAGCAGCTGTCTCACCACCCACTCACCAGGCTGCCTTTTTCAGCCTCCTCTTTGGTAAGGTGCATTACTCAGGCTCCTGAAATAAGCACCCTCAGGGCTTATTTTCCATTCTTGTGGTCCTCCTTTGAACTCAAGCCAGCCTGTGCCTTCCCAAAACATTACAACCCTGATAATAAATATATCTGATAAGAGTTCCCGGAGCATTACCGCCAGTGAGCTGACAAACAGCCATGACTGCTGGAGAACACAGCATGAAGGAAATCCGTAAGAGACCATGGAGGTGCTGTAAGGGCAGCTGGCTCTGGTGGCTGGGCACAGCTGGCACGGCCTGGCTCACGGGCTGGATGCCCACCTCACAGACCTCAAAGAGAGGGAGGGGACAGGCTTCAGTGATTCAAGGCTGCTGTGGTCTACTCAGAGGAAGAAAGAAAGTCGTGGATGCTGTTGGCTTAATTTTGCTAGATGGTGGTGGTCTTTAGGCTTTAGGAGAGAAGTAACATTTTGTATGTGTTAGTCTTGAACGAACAGTGGCAGTATCCATCTTAGAGAAGTGAGGAGTATAACGCCAGCTCACAACATGAACAAGATGTTGTGGTTGGGTTACAGGGCTGTAGCTGGAATGCATAGAGCCCTGATGAAATATCCATGCAGATGTAATTTTAAGTGCCCTTTGTCTGCTCTGGTGCTGTGTCTGACACTCACAGAGAGGAGATGTGCTAGGAGTGCTAGGAGTAACTTCCAATGTCGCTGCTGTGAGATCTGGGCTCTGGGGATCTGATGGATCTCCCCACATGAGCAGTACAAAGCAGCAGGGCTCTCACGGGCTGCCCCAGCAGCTCAGGTTGCCTGGGCTGTCACAGCCTCACAGGCAGCCTCCTGCTGCCAGGAGTCCAGTGCTGGGGTGTGTGGGGAAATCCCCCCACAGCCCGATCTCTTAGGGTAAACAGGACTCTGATTCCCTGACTGCAGCATACGCTATCCCAAAGGGAGAGGAGCGAGCCACGAGACAGACTGAGCTGTCTCGCATTTTGATGTTTTTCTCTTCTGATCTTAAGGTGTGATCTGGAGCCTTTGTGGTGTGTGTTTCATCAGGAATCGAATTTCAGTAACATATGCAAGGGCTTCTCTTTTTCATAGCCTGGATACTCGAGGCTGTGCTCAATCTGTTTGTGTTCTTGTTTTCTTTCAGATGCCCACTGCCTATATGTAATCTAGAAGGAATTAAGACCATTTCAAGTATTCAAAGGTATTGCTTTTCCACCATCTTCTTGGTGAAATATATCTTAATAACTCAGCAAAGTGCATGGCAAGCTCTGGTGGGAAGCAAACAGCACACTGTACAAAGGAAGTGTAGTAATCCAAAGCGCGAGCTGGCGAGAGGATAGGCTGTGCCACCTCCTGGTTACATCTTAGAGAGATGGAGAGAGTGCTGGCACTGACAATCCCCAAACTCCAAAAGGAGACTTCAGTGTGTATTGTTCACCCAAAGACTCCCAATGCTGCGTCAGCATGCAGCTGTGAAGGAGAAGGGGGAGATAGATGCACATGAACTTCAGAGGAAACACTTGGTTACCACAGCTCTGTATCCAGACAGATGGGAATTATTGGATTCTCATTGTAGGGGTCAGAACTGCAGGCGTCACTGGGAAATTCAGTGCAGCTGTCTTAAGGCATAGACAAAGGCAGTAAAATTAAAAAAGAGGTACTTCCAAGTGAGGTATGGCCAGCAGCTAGTTATCTGAGCAGGCACTAATATTCCTAATGACTTGTGGCAGAAGATAAAAATACAGAGATTTTATATCGTGAAGGCTGCAGTACTGAGGACTTCTGCTTCAATTTCACAGGAACACTTCCCTGCCATTTGGTCTATATCAAACCAAACTGGCTTCCTGGAACTCCTGAATGGGGTCCTTCAACTTCATCTCCTCTTCTGAGACTTCAGTTTTATTCTGAACCAATGCAGAACTTGTGGCTCTGCTGATTTCCTTCTTTCACAACAGAACGGTTCTTCTGCTTGTACTGCAGATAGCAAGAACTCCATTACTGATGGAGATGGGCAACATCAGAGAGAATCAAGCTGGAAACAACGCTTCTGTCTACAAAAGTTAGGTAGAGATTAATCCAGGTTATGATACTTCAGTAAAGCTTTAAATACTCTCTTTCCTGACCAAAACTTGAAAGAGTTGGGTCTGAGTATCCTTAATTTGTACTGAGATCCTTAAATAATAGGGTGATTGTCAAATATATTGAGCTTTACAGTCATTTTAAAATTTGCAGCAGAACTGTTTTTATAGGAAAAGAGAACTATTAGGAAGTTCATTATTTTAGGGGGAAAAAAAAGATGAAGAATTAATGAAGAATCAATCAATCATCTTAATTCAAACATGGTCTGATGCAACGCATCAGAAGCAACTAGGATGGGTTTGGTGGTAACCTGCGTGTGCCTAAGGCTCCCTCCTGGCTGGGAACTCTTCCCTTGTAAGAAATCTCTTAGGTGCAAGGCGGCACCTCGAACCTGGGGGGAAATGTGACATTAACATTTTTGTCAATTTGTTTCTGATTTGAAAACAGACATTTTTACATCGGATGAAGATGTTTGGTGGCAACTTCTTTGATCTTTTCCTCTTAAAACGCAACTCAATTTGGCGAGTTCAATCCACATGGAAAGCAAAGTATGCTGTTAGGGGACAAGCGATCATCCAGGTTAACAGGACTTGGATTATAGGCCCAAGCCACCTATCTTGCTTGTTGAGGTAACTGCAGTTATTGCTGAGAATGCTTCCTTTCAACAATTTGTGCCATCCGTATGAGCGTAATTCGCATCTGCGGAGTTCTCTGCTTGCTCTGAGAAGGAACAACAGGAACACCATTTTGCTGATCCCGCTGTTTGAAAGGCCAGTGCTTGTTGGTCTGCTGTAAAGAAACTTCTGAGCCCTTTTAGTGGCCCTCATTGTGCATCAGTAGCTGGAGCTTTTAGCAAAAACTGGGATAGGAAACTGGAGAATGGGCCTATAGGTACAGCAGCCATAGGAAAAGAACAGGCAAAATATGAGATAGTCTGTGCATATCGTAGAGCTGTGCTTAGGTGCAATGGAGATATTTTACCTCAAGCTGCCTCTTTGATCTGCCAACGTGCAGCTGAAGGAAATGTAACAAGAGAGGCTTAAAAACTGGAGGAATTTTAATGTAGTATTTTCTGAAGTAAAATTATCTGAGACATATAATCAGACAGTCTCTAGCAGGGAAGGAAAAAGAGCTAGATAGCAGTGGACAATGAATGAGCATCTTGTGTAGAGCAAGAGGAGGGAGAAGAGGAGCCGAAATCAGTGAGAGTTGTGAGGGTGAATGTGGGCATAGCCTTGAAAGTAAGGCTCCCAATGGAAAGACGTGAGCGGAAACTGAAATGTCTGGTTTAGATTGCAACATAAATGAGTAGAGTAGAAACCAAGAGTTTTTAAAGGTTTGGCTGATAAACTCTATGAAGAACTGTCAGAAAATGTAGGACCATAAAGCAGACATACAAATACTTTGCTAAAAGTGTCTTAAAATGCTTTTCTATCTTTTCCTTTCTTCAGCCTTTCTGTACCCCTTCAGCCATCTTCCATACCCATCAGCTACACTGCTGTACTCCATAGTTCATCCTTTCACTATGTTCATGTCTTGTCTGCTTCCCATTCTCCTTGCATGTCCTAAGAGCCCACAGAAACAGGTGGACACCTTCAGCCCAACAGTCTTAAGAGTGGGATGAGATAAATTTCTAGTCTCTGAAATATGCACTGCTCCAAGGGGCTGGTGGCTTGAGGATGCAAAATAGAAGAGTGTTTCAGCTAGGAGAAAAGATGCCAGATCAGGCCTGAAGGGCAAGAAGCAAACAAAAAAAGATAAATGAAGGACAAGTTCCATCACTGTTTCTTTCAATCCAGTGACTAATACACTCGTTTCACCACATAAAATGCAAGCTATGGCAAGTACCCCAGGAAGTGAGAAAAAAAGTAAAAACAAGGATGTTTTCTTTTAGAAGTGGTTTTCATGTGCAATCCCAAAGATGAAGTGCATTTTTGGCTACTTACTAATTTTACAATATGCTATATAAAAACCCACTTGAATCTTCTGCAATATTTCATTTAAGTTCACATACAGGTTTTCTGCAGTTTTCAATTGGAACTGTTTGGGGAAATTTTACCACTTTTCTGTGTTCCCCAGTTCTGAGGAAAGACCAAAATAAAAATGGAATACATAGTTTCATGGTCATAGACTTGTGTAGGTCACACACTTTTGACATTTACAACACCACGCACAGAGTCTTGTGCTCAAGAGATACGCAAAAGCAGTGACAGCTGATTTCAGAAGCACTGTGGATTTCTTTGGGTCAAACCTGGACACGCTTACTCCAAGATAGAGAATAGGATCAACAAACATTTCAAAAGCAGCTTCTGCTCCTCCATATTGATAAGAAAAACCTAGAGCATTTGAAAGGCAATTTACAAAAGCTGAAGTTGTTCAAGCTGCTCAGCAAAGGGCACAGCTCTCACTGAAATGCTGCTCAGCTTTGGGAGCTGGGAGCGCTTTTGGTGAAGAGGTGCCTTCTCAAAGTCACTCAGCTCTTCTCTTTGTGATCTCACGACATCTGTACTTCTAATTACTGCATTCAAGTACTCTGCTACCACTGAAAACTGAATACCTAAATCCCAGAGGTATCGCTGGAAATTTCAAACTCCTAAGACAAATGAGCACGTGAATTCTGTATATTACCTGCACAAGCATGGGTTAGCACCCACAGTCATCCAACCTCACACTGGAAATAGCTTTCTTTCTATATCATGTGCATACAGTCTTTTCTTTAACCTGCTCTTCTGCAGACAGCTCTTTTAGAGCATGAAACTACTGTTCTGATGAAGCTTCAGACCAGCAAGATGCTTACCTCAGTAGAAGTCTTTGTGACTTAGGCTCCCCAGGCGTTCATACAACCTAACAGGAGCGGAGAGGAGCAAAACCTGAGGGACTTCAAAGCAGAGCTGCTTTAGAACTGAAGACCTGCATTTGCTATCTTGTTTTTAAGGAAGGCAATTTTAAGGCACACATGGGTCCCCTTGTTCTGTTTCCAAGCTAAATTGGACTTCACTGTTTTCAGGTGTGGCAACCTGTGAATCAGACAAATTAAAAGTGCCTGTAATTAACTGCACAAGCAGCTTTCTTGCCTGAACAAACATCATCCAACCCTAACCACAGTCTCACCCCTGTGAATCTGTCAGTAATTACTTTCAGTCTTAATTGATGTGATAACTTAGGATGAAGTACTGCCTGGCATTTCCCTCATTCTCCTCTGATGCTACTTAATAAAAGGGCAGTACTAGTTGAGGCCTCTGCTTTCTTCTGGTCTTTCCCCATCCCAATTTCTGCTCTTATTATCACAAAGCTGTACCCTTTGGCACTGCAGGAACGTGTTTCGTTCCTACAAAATGACTGTGGTAAGTGGAAACCTTTCAGATAACCTAAATAGGTGACCACAGGCATTATTTAGGGAGAATCCGGGGTGCTTGGGGTTTGGAGAGGAGGAGGTGGGGAGGGGAGCAGGAACGTGTTTCATTTTTTACAGCTGCTGTAACCCTAAATTTAGTGGTTGCATAGCTGAAGTGGCATGTTGATGGAGACTGGTTCCTGACATCTTCCTGCTCCTTTAAATCAATTTCAGTCTCTCACAGACAAATCCTGGCAGGCTTAGCAGTAATGTCTGTGGTGTTAACACACCCAACTGACAAGATGCTCACTGCCAGAGGTTACAGGCTTCTTGCAGGAGAAGAAAATACAAATTTTATTCCCCTTCTTTCTCCCTTTCTCCCTTTCCTTTGTCATTCATACCCGAGACACACATTTTTCTGACTGAAAGACTGTTCAGATGTATCTGTTGCAGTTGAAACATGACTCAGGTCTGCACTATGTTACTTAAATCACTATCCACTCTATAAATAAAAACGGCAAGCAGGCCCATGCACCCTACATATTCCACTGGCACAGATCCTTTTAATGCAGTTTGTATAGGACCAGGGCCATTATACAGGGAAGGGGCAGGAGAGCTAACTACTTAATGAAGCTGAGATCTGTGACAGTGCTTCATATTAGGTATCTGACTATCAGAACAAGTCTACCTGCAACATCAACATTGTGAACGTATGGCCCTGAAACTTCATGAAGAGAAGATCTACGTTGTATCCCAAGATCTCCTATTAGCGGTCCTGCTTTACCTTACCATTTGCTTCTGCACCTTCCTCTTGAAAATGAGGAATTGAATCATAGAATCATAGAATGGAATCATCGAATTATTATGGTTCGAAAAGACATATAAGATCATCTAGTCCAACCACCAGCCCATCCCCACCATGCCCACTGACCCATGTCCCCCAGTGCCACATCTCCACGTTTCTTGAACACCTTCAGGGACCATGACTCCATCACTTCCATGGGCAGCCCGTTCCAGTGCCTGACCGCTCTTTCTGATAAGAAATTCTTCCTAATCTCCAACCTGAGACTCTCCTGGCGCAACTTGAAGCTATTACCTCTCATCCTATCTCTGTTGCCTGGGAGAAGAGACCAACCCTCACCTCACCACAACCTCCTTCCAGGCTATTGTAGAGAGCAATAAGATCTCCCCTGAGCCTCCTCTTCTCCAGATTAAACAATCCTGGTTCCCTTAGCTGCTCTGTGCTCCAGACCCCTCACCGGCTTTGTTGCCTTTCTCTGGACACTCCCCAGGGCCTCAAAGCTTTTCTTGCCTCCTTTCTAGCTCATTTCTGTTACGTTTGTATTAGTAACACGACGTCCAGTGCCTATCCTCTTACTCTGCTGCAGCTTGTGTCCAGTTGGCACCATTCTCCTCATTTGCTAAAACAAGTCCCCACGCTGCCTACTGGGAGTGGTTTCTGGTTTGTGCCTGAGCATTGCCTGGGGAATACTGGCTGCATGGACCAAGGCTATCCCAGAAAGCATGCTAACAGCATGACAGTCATATATCAGCGACCACATGGGTCCTGATTAGCTCATTATTTTAGCATCATAATTATATTAAAAAAAAGTCTTGTGCTCTTCATATTTTCTTATTAAATAAAATAAAGTTTTATTTGATTTCTTTGAGTACAGATTTAACATAAAAAGGTGCAACAGTAAAGGAGAGCACGGAGTGCTGTGGAGTTGCAATGAACAAATCCTTCCAAAAATATGGAACACCACAATCTGCATTTTAGAAGTTTTTGACCATGATTTTAGGAACAACTATAAAAACCCCAAAGTAACCACGCCTGGCAGTCTAACTCTTATTTACTGGGAAATGTAAAATAAACTCTGGAGGCAATGCTATGTTCTTAAAGAGTCACTGTCAAATTAAAAACAATCCAAAACACACGTGCGTTTCAAACCTATTTGTCTCCTGGTGTTATATGTCACACAGGCTGCAAAACAGATGCTATTAGCAATACTTTTTTCCTTTGCCTGGTGTACTGGCAGTCTTCACGGCTATTTTAGTGGATCTTCCACACAGCAACAGGAAGGAGAAAACATTTCTTAAAGTGTGACTGTAAAACCACAAAATACCAGCTTGGGAACTTGGCCACTTGTCCCTGAAGCTGCCCCTATTTCAAACCAAAAGTAACCCAGCAAACATGCACTATACTCTCTAAATCCCCCGCCCTTAGCAGTCACCATTTTCTCAGTTATAGACACCATTACAATTATTTAAAAAAATGGGAGTGGGCTTTTTAAAGCTGTCACCAAATAAAGAGGTTATTGTATTCTCTATATCCAGGGCCAGAATCCTTAAACCTAGTTCCTCCTCTCTTTTTTTTTCCATAAGACAAAAGGAACAAAGGAAAATTGTGCCCTTCTAACTTCTGGCAGATTGATCTCTGGTGGGCAAGCCATCCTCTCGCAGGACACAGATGCTCTGTTCTTTCTTTGTGCCCTGACAAATCAATACCATAGCCCTAAGCCTGCCTTTCCCTGGGGAATGCCTGCTGCCCCTCTCCACTCATGCAGCCGGCTGAGGCTGCACAGCCCTCAGATCACACGTTGCTTTTGGGGGAGGAAATGAATGCAGCAGCTCCTGTCCAGCTCAGGAGGAAGAAGGTGTACATCAGACTGGGCCATCCCAGCTGCGGGCAGGATATGGGAGGCTCCTACCGGCTCCCCTGGGCTCCCCTGGGCACTGGGACAGTCAGCAGCACCCTCCTAGGTGTTACAGGCAGGCAGAGATGGAGGAGCAGCCACCCTGACCAGATCTAAACGTGCTGAGGCTGGAAGAGAGCTATTTTGGGATGAACAGAACATTTAAAAGGAAATCAGTATTTTAGTCAAACGCTGGGTTGAGTTGTGCTCTTAGCCCTGTGCACGACTGTGCAAGGATGCAGTCTTTAATTACAGGGAATGTTCTAGGGTGGTTTTTGTTTTGTTTTGCTTTGTTTTCCTGTGGGATTCTTGCATCATCTGGTGAGCAGAACAGCCAGTGGCCACTTGGGTAACTCCTGGTCAATAACTTGATTTCTCCTGCATTCTGCCTACACTTCTGTGTCCTTACAAGCTGAACATTACCCTAACCCTGCTCTGCACAGAGAGTTATTCATGGCTGTTGCTTGGGGGCTCAGATGGCAGAGTAATTCAGCAATGTTAATGAAGACATAGTTATACGCCTTTCAAAGGTGGGAGACCAGCTCTTATACTATCATTACTACTCTAGCGATGAGGAACTCGGAGTGTAGTTAATGGAAAGTTCCCTCCCACGACAAAAGCAGTTGACAAAGTTTCCCCTCTCAGCCCACACCTCCAGCTGCTCAGTTCCACTCTCACAGCACGGTTCACCTCTTCCATAGTTTTGCTGATGCAGTTATTTATTAGGTTGGCTTGTAAATCATCTGCGCTGAGGTACCATGAGCAGTTGCATTACTGTGTTTAGGGAGCTGACAACAGCCATGGAGAGGCAAGGAACAGCATGTGGGCAGATGTGACACAAGGAAACTGAGTTAAGTTTTCATATCACAGAAAACATTCAACTAACCAAACCTTAAGGCTTCCTTGCTCCTGAGACCTCACCCATGCCATTCACTATATGTGTTCCAGTTTTTGTAAGAGTGGAACAGGAGCTGGCTGGTAAGATCACCTATCACTGCCCAGCTACGGTTCATCCCCTGCACACCATCCACCTTCAGCAGTGAGGAAGAGGTGTCCCATAGAAAACCACAATCATGCCACTGAAACCTGCAATGTGATGTCTATAATATAGGAAGATAAGTCAAGGATGAGTCCTGCGGCAAAATTTTGCAAGTAGTATTGAAAGCAAAGAGCATCCCATCATCTGAAATCCTTCATATGTTACCTCACAATCATTAGCAAATTTGCTGGACACTTTCACTCCACCTAACACCTTTCTGCCATTTGAGTTGGGGGATTAACCTCTAGCAGAGGCAAACTGTCATGTTTTACACAGAGGAGTGGTGCAGGCACTTGATGAGTTCTTGCTTTTATTTGCTGACAGAGGAATAGCAAGTCAAGGGTGTACCTCCATGTTTTCAGCCTGCTGACCTATCAGTAGGGACATCCCTTTCCGCCCACTAGGTAGCCGTGCACTTCTCCTTCTGTCTTTGTGCTGGCTGTGGCACTGAAATTCCTCCCTTTCAGCTTGCTGTGTTTCTACCTCTTTGTCTTGCTCAGGAACCCAATTTTATGCTCCTGCTTCACTGCCCACTCCCCCACCTCCCTCCTCACAGTCCTCCCTGCTGCTGAAGGAGAAGACTTGCAGCACCATCTGCCCACCAATCTCTTTCCCAACTGCCAGGAGCCACAGCTGCCCCTTCCACCTCCTCTGGCCTCATCAGCTCCCGGCCGTCTTCCCACCTTGCCAGCCCCATCCTCCAAGCTCAATGCTGGCTCTCTGCTCCATGTAAAATTCCATCCCTTTCAGCCAGGAAAACTCCCTGCTGCCGCTCTCCTAGCTCATTAGAAATAAACACATATATGTCATCGGTGACCTAAATTGGGATTATTTTACTTTATTTTTTCCCCCAAAACAGGACTGCATGGCATGAAGGAAACCCCATGATGCGGCATTGTGGATGCCTTCTCTCGGGTTTCTCTCAGCCCTCAGCAGAAGGCAGGGGGCCAGGGGGACCGGGGGGGCGGGGGAGATGGCTCCACGTCCCGGCGCGCTGAGAGGGATCGCATTGCCATGGCGGCGGCTCAGCAGCTTCCTTCCCGCTGCTGGGCAGAAAGAGGAGGTCCTGTCAGCCCCCGGAGGCCCCTCTGAGGAGACTCGAGGGGAAATGGGAGGGAAATGAGGAGCTGATACGGACAAATCTACACTTTTCACCCCCAAAGGATCCTTGGTCACCCCAAGGGGAAGGTCTGTGGGTGGTTTGTGCACGCAGACGGCAGCAGGGCCTGAAGGATACACGTGCCATGTCAGCCCAGAGTTCCTATGTTTACCCTGTCGTGATGTTTTCAGTACTCTTCTCTAAACTGCTCAAAGTTTTACTAAAATGTGTGTTTTTCGTAGAAAACAATGATTAATATCTCTTAGAAATCCCTGCTGCTGAGCAGCTGTAAAAGGGGAGGATGACATAGTTAAATAGCTCTGAAGCAAAAATCATTATTCAGCTATATTTTTAGACATAACAACGCTTCAAACAGTCACAAGGCCACAGACTGCAGCAGCACTGTCAGTAAAATGGTGCTCATTCTGTCTGCAGTCGTAGCACTAAAATCCTCCATAAAAATGGGGAACAAAATGTCCTTACACTGAAACGCCAGGGGTGCTGAAGTTGTGAATGTCATCATTTAACTTAAAAAATCAAGACAATTAAATATAGGCATCAACAGTGTGTTGCTAGCTCGTGTGTAACATATGTTACGTCATTTCTAATTTCAGGAAACTTTAAGAAATCCTCTGCTTCCAAAATGATTCACTCCTCCAAGCTGGCACCCAGTTTCAAGTGAGTAGTGCGGAAGAGTAGCACATCCCACACGTTCTCTGTAAACTGTTTAAAAATCAGCGTCACGAATCCTGGATGGGCACCACACACTGTGTACACATATTGCTTTGTGCTGGAGCCCACTTGGCTGTGTAATTGTACAAACTTGTTTGATATGTTGCTTATTACATTGATGCTGAGAACTCTTGTCTAAACAGTTTCTGAAAGTTGCTTTCCAAGCACGTGTGAAGATTAGAAGCCCCTTAAGGTTCCATTTATGGACTATTAATTATACTATTATTATTATTATTATTCATACAATACCCTTCTGTGCTAAGCACTTGTGACTCCATGTGCTTAAGGAGCTTACTGGATGCATTCCAAAGCCAGGATGCTGCAAAGCGGCAGAGGAAAGAAAAACGCCTGCTGCCTTCTCAGAGGAAAGCAGTGTGTTATATTGGGCTCATGGAAGAAATGTTTTTATTTAAGAACACAGAAGGTGGAAGGCATAAGAGGGAGGGACAGTAGGTGGGTTTCAGGTGTTCGTGAAGTCAAGTCAATGGGACTGAGGAGCTAAATTCAGGATGGAGGTTTAAAAGTTGTCAACGGTAGCTTTAAAACAACTTAGCTTTTAATTGCTCTGATAACTAATGGCATCCACAGGTTTGAAACAGAGACCTGTTCCCTCCTGAAATGCCCGGCGGCAGCCAACAAGACAGAAATCTCTCTGAAATAGCTATAGGAAGTGCTAGGGAGAGAGCCACAAGTTAACCCCAGGAGACATAGGCTCAGATTCTTAAGGGTAATTAGGTACCTTTAAATACAAGTTACACATCTAAATCTTTGAGACTTTGAGAAGGAAGTCTCCTTAATCGATTCACAGCTGTGAATCCCTCCTTGGATTTAGAGTTTCTCTTTCAGAAACTGAACAGGGTATAATTTTGTATTGTGACAATTAGGCTGGTGTGGTGGGGACTCTAATAGCCTCCAGGAAACGAGGGGCAGAAACGTAGGTTGGATAGGAAATGCTGTAATTGTTGGTCTCCTGTGGGAAAGAAAAACATTACTTTTGGTTAGCACTGAGGCTTCCCTAATACAAGAAAAACAGTAAAAGCAAGGAGAGAAAGGCCTAATTTATCGTGCAGTTGAGCAAAAGCTCAAAATTCTCACATCTTTTATTTTGATGAATATCACTCATGCCACTGCTTAAGTTTCCTACATTCTGTATGTATATTTTATATCATTCCTATATTCTATATCATCTCATGCATAAGAGGCCTTGAAACTGCAGACAGAATAATTTACATTACATGCAGAAATCCTGTAGTATTTTAAATTAATTCCTTGAAATATTTGTATGCATTCTTTGTTTTGGGCCTCCAGCATTTACTGCATTCCACACATGAATCTTAAGGGATTGAAAAGGACTCACAGTATACATTTTCTGAGTGTTGCATTATTAGAAATGTTCCTATTTTTGCTTCTGTTTAATGTTCAACTTTTAATAAATGACCTTTCTCACTTTGTCTCGCTCTGTCTCTCTGTTCTGTCCCCACTGCCTACTGGTATAAAATCAAAACTTTTCTCTTTAGGAATCTTGAAATTCATTATTTTGACTTTATTTGGGTTATAATACTTAGTACTTATGAATCTGTTCCTGCTATAGTATTATAAGGTATGTAAAGAAAAGCTACGTTTAAAATAATCAAAGTTCATTTTTTGTGCAGTGTGAGAAATTCATAGTAGTAGAAATGTTTCTGTGATTTAAGATCCAGTAGAAGATGTTTTCTTTAAGTTCCCTGAAGCATTTACAGCCCAAGCTTTACAGTTTTGCAAGAGTACGTGAAATAACTAGAAATAAAATGTAGAAATGTTTATTTCTTTTTAATTGGCGATGGAGTGAAATTCTGGAAAATTGATTTCATTTTTGGTACTTCCATTTTCAATAACCTTGAGCAAACAAAACAAGCCACCTCCTAAATAATGACTCATTGAAATAATTCACTTCCTTTTCCAGATTAGAAAAAAAAGTTAAGAGGGAATCTGAGACACACTTCTCATTCTTGCAGAGCTTCCTGTAGAATATCTCCTCCCAAGGAACTGAGGCCCTCACCTCCTCACCCCTTCTCTTAACTTCTGCCTGACTTCAAGTCCTGCACCCTTCCACATCTATCCAGCTGAGAGCTTCATGTTGTACTCATATTATGCGCAAGTGAATGGCGTGAAGTGCCCAAGGAATTACTGAGAATCACATCAGAGCTGGGTTATTGCAGTTGAAGAATCATGAAAGATCACCATAGGAGAACTGTCATTTCTTGAGCGCTGTACAGGACAGTCATGAATGTTCCACACAGTAGCTGCTGTACAGGGAATGTTCATTGCTGTGGCTGTTGTTTGCTATAGGGTCTGCTGGCATGAATTAAAGGAATTCGAGTGGCTGCTAAACCAGATTCAGCTCCTGGTATGTGCTGATCCCCTAGAATCCAAGCAGAAAAAGAGCTACCAAGGTGTATTAAGTCACTTCTGCATCTTTTCCCCCGTCTGTGTCTTTGAAAGGTGATACAGCACAGCATTTTGTGCCTTGCTATCCAAGTTTGCAAATGTGGTGTAAATCTAAAGGGTTTTCATGGCAGGAAGTAGTAGGTGGAGACATCCTAAGGGCTGGAGCAAGGCTGGGAGACAGCTGCCAGGGAAACTCTGGTGGGTGGGAGAAGGAGGAGGCAAGAATATGCCTGGCAAGAGAGAGCCTTCCTGGGGATGAGCACAGCTGAGAGAGAGAGCGTCAGAGTGCAACTGAGCAGAAGTGGCTGGAGCAGGGTTTGTCCATTTCTCGGTTTGTTAAGGTCAGGTGGGGAACGCAACTCCTTCCACTGTGCTGTAGAGAAGTGAATGGAATGAAAGCATTATTTCCTTACAATCAAAACGTTTTCACTTCTCCCAGTGTTGATTGTGCTGTTGTTACCAGCAAAAGCCCAAGGAACTCCAGTCTCTGCTGAAGCAGAAAACTGGTGTTCTGAACTGAGATCTAGCCCTCAGATTAGAGTTGAAAAGTGGGTGTAGATGATATACATGGGAATCCCAGCTGCGTTGCTCTCTTCAGAGTCTAGCACTGTTATTCCCGAGGCCAGCTCTGGGGAATATTGTGACGAGGCCGGCTGGCACCCTCCAGGGACATTCCAGCCAACATCCTCTGCTGTCCACAAGGGTATAGGGAAGATCTTTAGGGCGTAGGATGGCCAGAGTACATGCCCCCCTGAATGTGATACTCACCAGCTTTTCAGGTTAGAGAGGGAAAATCACTAATAATTAGGTCCTGATTTTATTAGGAGATCTTACAACATTAATTGAGAGGTCTGCCTGTGGGCCAAAACAGCGCTTAGAAAGTTGCAAGTAACAGCTTGATACAAAGCACAAAGTATAGGAGGAAGATTAGGATTCCGGGCAGGAACTGTAGACTTGCACATAAATACCGCTGTCAGTTCTGTCCAGGAGATCACAAGCTTGTGCTGCTAGCAACGTGGAGGTGGAGGTGGCTTTGCTGGCACAGAAAGGCAAGGGCATGTCAGCTACTGGCTCAAAGGCATTTATTTTAATCCATGCAAGTGTGGCAATCTTTGACCTTGATTGCAGCAGGTTCCTGAATCCTGTTACTCAGTAGAAGGCTAACAGAGCAAAAGCAGACTAGAAAGTTGATAATATATATATATTTTTTCCTCCCTTAGTGAGTTATATCTGGTTCCTTTTTTCTGGGAGCAATGGCAAATATTTGTCATATTAATGCATTTTCTATGGACTTCAGAGAGATGGTTTGTATTTAAAAAATGCTTTCCATTTTGTCTTGATAGACAGGCTCTCCTGAATCAGTTGGAGCCGAGTACCTAAAGCTAGAGAAATAAGTCAGCCTACTGGAACTTAGGACATCATTTCTATATCCCTTTGTAAAATCAAAACAGAAAGCATAGGAACTTCAGAATCCTGAAGTGCATGTGTTCGTGTAGGAAAGTGTATTTAATTCTCTTCTAGGGGAAAAATGATTCGTTTGACTTTTACAGTAGGAAAAGGGGATGATTTTTTTTTAAGACTCCATGGAGAATTCCTTATTTGGAAACTGCGTGCAGTTCCCCGTATTTGGGAGAATCTGTTCGCAGTTTCCTAAGGGCGTGTTCCTAACTGTGAGAACAGGCTGGGTTTTAAGGACAGAGGACTTTCTTCTCACTGGGAAAGCAGTCTGCCAAACTACCTCAGCTGCTTCTTTGTCCATATGAAGATTTATCTTTCGTTTGGGTATTGAGTTTAGTTATCTGTTTGGAGGGTACCGACTGAGCGATCATCTTGTAACTATGCCATCTCTGAATCCTAACCTCAAAGCAGGCAGATAAGAGTTCTAACCTTCTATCTGAAACAACAGGTGCTTTTATTAGGAAAATAAAGGACGGTAATTGATGAGAAATTATGCAGCTGGAATAAATTAGAAGTCTCCATATGAAAGTCATGGAGACTTGATCATGGTTCCAAGAGTGTTTTGCATTCATTCACAAAAGTGGCAGAATAGGAGTTTGCAGAATAGGGGTTTCATGCATGGCAGCAAACCAGAAAATGTCAGAATGACTGGGAAGACGTGCAGATGAGCGCACTAACGCAGTATTTCTCTTGGTAGTACAACAGTCACAGTTGGATTTCCCCTTTCAGATTTAAAGGGCTTACGGAAGAGAAGAAGAAAAGTTACAAGGCTTCCTCCTATTCTGGTCCCACTTTAACTGCTTAAAAAAAAAAAAAA
>WBMW01006320.1:655675-686579 GCA_013396635.1 Penelope pileata
AAAAAAAAAAAAAAAGTTATGGTCTTCATGCTTCATTTCCGTGTTGGTCAGTAGCTGTGTCTAAGAAAGATACAGTATGAAGGTCACGCACTGGCCACACATTCTGCATCTGGGCAAGTTTCCCCTAGCAAAACAAAGATTCATTCTTGAAACAGTCAGGGGCTATGCTTAACTGTCGGTTCCCAAGAGGACCAAAGGGGAAGTTAGTCATCTGCAGTGGATCTGTAGGAAGGAAAAGATGATAAACTCAAGGAAAAAGAGTCACATACTTCTTTTTTTTTTTCTGTTTTTACTTCTAACCCTGAGCTTACTCCTGGCAGAAGTAGTGCAGCAGCCAAGGATTTCAAAGGAAGAGGGAACATGAAGTGCCTCTTATAGGTGACCATGGATCTTCCTTCCCTCCTTTCCAATGAAGTATTGCAACTGCGTATTTTTTGTGTCTGTACATCAGATCAGCTGAACCAAAAAGTAGTGTCTGTATGGTGCTGCAGAGAAACGTGAAAAATCAGCTGCAGCCTCACCTCTCTGGAGCCCTTGCCACAGACCCACCCCAGAATCTGGCAGCCAGGCAGAGCAGGGCTGTACCCACCCTTGCTAGGAGCATAGTTTTGCCATTATAACTCCATAGTTAACATATAAATATATTTCCTAGATTCCTCCTAATGATAGCAGGAAAGTCTCTGAAACTTTACAGGATCTGATACTTCAATAAACTGCTGCTTGCACTTGGGCAAGTCTCTTCATTACTGCTCTTCCAACGTTTCATGCTTTCGCCCAGATTTGGCCCTTTAAATCACTTTTGTATTTCTTGTTGGTTTTTAAATGTCAGCTTTGTTGGTTTTATTTTCCTTCTGAAGAAATTGTATACATGAATTAAGTGCAAAAATCTCACAGCACAAGCCAGTCTCATGGGTCTCATGAGTTCACGTTTTTGGCAGTATTGGTGATTTTGGAAGAGATCGGAGTCTTCTCAATCTTTAATATACAACTGCTAATCAGATACTGCTGCAATTAAATCTAAATAAAGATTTGCTGCCTAAGCTATTTAGCTCTGTTAAAATTCAGCCATCAAATAAACCCACTTTGGTGTTAGACCCAAACAGCCCGCATCACAAAGGTTCAAGAAAGCTTCTAGCATCAGTCTTTCAGCTTTACATCTGAAAAATAAATCTAAATGTGTGCTATCCATCCTGTTCTGATCAAATCATCATGAGCCTGGGCAGACAGCGCTTCTCACAGACTAACAGCTGAGTATTTGTTTTCCAAATGTAACAGTACTTCAGACAAAAGTCATTTTTTAAGCTAATACTCATAATCTGCAGTGAGGAACATGAGATGCCGACCGAGGCTGGCTGAACTGCAGGAACGAACATACTGCCATAGCACTCCTGAAGCACGCCAGAAATAGTTCCCATTCAGATATCTTCAGCGCATGTGTTTGTGTGTGTGCTTTATTAGGTCTGCTAACTTGGTCAAAGTTAGTGCTGTTAATTATTTGTTTGTCTGGGATGGTAACTTTGAAAAGCGCCAAGCGCCAAGCACTTTCCTCAGTGTTCTTATGATCACCTTTAGCCTAATGTATTGCCTTGAAATTGAAATGTTACAAGCCAGCACTAACCCAAGAAATAAATATAAAACAATAATATGACATTTCCTGACAAGTTTTGGCACAGTTTGCTTTTGCAGTTGCTGTGAGAATTAAAGCTTTTAGGAAATGAGCACATTTACTTGTTGCCAGCTGTCAACATTCTCTCTTTAGTCTCGCACCACGTTTTCTTTTCCCCCCATAAAAACTTCTTGCTGAAGCTAAGATTATGCAAGAATTCCACCTTTTATTTTCCTTGCTGTTAATAATTCTCCTGTTTATGAGGTAATTCTCATGGTTATCTCATGATAGTTCTCAAGAAAAAGAAGAGATTGTATCCCATGATACATTGGAATTTAGAAATCAAAATCAGTGCTTAAAGTTTTCTTCACTTCTGATGTGGGGAGGCCTGGCTTCTGTGAGTGCTCGCTCTAGCCAGGACTGCACATGGCTGCGCAGGCACTGAGGTGGCCAACAAGCGAGGAGGGAAGGAAGATTACTAGCAAATTTCACACAGTTTCCTGTGTTTATATTCCTCTGCATGCATTTTTAATAATACCCATCGCTAATTCTTAGGTTGAAATAAAGTGGCTAAAGTTGGATAAACATGTTCCCAGGAATTCAGCAGAAGGTTTGTTTGGCATTTCAAGTTGCTCAGCTCACAAGCACTCACCTGTGTCAGACTGCTATGACTCCTAATTTATGTCCTCAGCCTGTTTTACATTAGCTTGTCCCTTCCTGACTCCAATAACAATTGTTTGTTTAGCTGGTGGCAGATGTGCCAAGCTTGAGAATTAAATAAACAGAAGTCCCCCCCACACACCCTCAGTCAGGTGCCCCACGCTGTGGTTATTTATTCTGAGCAACATTGTTAGGTTCTTCTATTTGCTTTCTGGTTTCTGAGCTTGAGGGTGGACCTGACTCATATTTTCCAAGCGCTATGCAAGCCAGAGGGCCTATGGTTTTTGTTTTTCTTTAGGAAAGTTCTGTTCTATTGCAATTCCTTGATTCCTGCATCTCAAATCTTGAGAAGTAAAATCAAGAATAAAGTGAGCTGCAACAAAAAACACAGAAGCTGCCACCTCCCCATTGTTCAGTGCTTAAACAAGACTGAGAGTCCAGCAGCAGTATGCAGGGTTCCATTTGTTGCAAATGAGAACGGCAGCTATCCGTATTATTCGCTGCATCAAAACGTTGTATTCTAGCCAGAAGTAAGACAATTTTAGTTAGTACGCGATTCTGGTTATCATGTGAATTTTGGCAAAAACAAGCCTCTGTGATCAAGACAACGATTCCTGCACAGCAGTTTATAAGGAGAGCAGGCCAGAAAGGCTACCAGCATCCAACCCAAAATCACCACTCATGCAGAAAATGCCTTGTAGAAGATGAAGGCATTTGTCCAATCCTCAACACTTACAGCCCCCTCTTGTATCAGATCTCTGAGGTGTGACTCCGTAGCTCGTTGACACATGCCCTTTCCTTGCCCCAGATACTTGCTCTCTCACCACTTGTTCTCTGCCCTCTGATGCTCTGCACCCTCCTCCCCAACCAGTTTGACCAGGCAGGACAATTGCCTCCAGTTTGCAGCCTGACTGGCCTCATTTATTCAGTAAGTGCTACAGTTACTGCCCCTGGAGTAACTGTATTACTGTACCCTGGCTACAAAGCTATTATTCTGGGAAGAATTTGAGAGTAAAAGCTTTGATCCAAGGGTACGCAGTGAATTTCCACTCCCTCGGATGAAATACCCTTGTAGGATTAATTCCTTCCCTTTTCTTAAGGTGCAAAGGGGAAAAATATATTGCAACCTTCAGGAAAATTGCTGGAGATGGAAGCAATTTTCCCTCAAATTGATCCCACTTATGTTTCTTTTATATTTTAAATATGACCTCATGCTCATAGCAGTTTCTTAGAGTGCTCTGCCATGGTTCGGTTTTTACCTCCCAACTCCACTTTGTGATGCTGACTGTCTTATGTGTTGGCCCAATTCTTACGTGGTGTCAGACACTGAGTATGAAAAAGCAGGCAACATTCAAAACCAAGCAAAAGGAGTGAAGGGTATGTTATTTCTGCTGCTGGCACAACTAGTGCAAAAAGAAGTCACAGAAATCTTAGTACCACGTGGCTCTTAGACTGCAGCTCTATGAGACGCGTTGTTTAAAAGCACCTGACATAGATCAAAACTGCAGGCACTGAACCCAAAGCATTAAAACATAAAAAACCCATTAGAAGAGAAAGTTGGGAGATGTAACTGTCATTGCTGTATCAGTTACGGTTTTCAATTTACTGCATTGATCTAATTCCGTATAGTTGCAAGTATCACTTGTTCTTCTCCAGTATAAAGCCACATTAAAAAAACTCCTATACAGACTGGTCTGCATTTAACATAGAATCACACAGTCATCTAAGTTGGAAAAGACCTTCATCAACAGGTCCAACCATCAACCCACCCTACTGAATCCCCCTACTAAGCCATGTCCCTTAGTGCCCCATCCATACGTCTCTTCAGATCCTCCAGGGATGGGGGCTCCACCACGTCCCAGCAGAAGCCCACGGTGATGCTGCAGAGCAAGGGCATTACGCATATGAGCCCATATGGCATTTTTGGCATTTGAAGCAGGAATACTGTTCCCCATGGAAATGAATAGAAGGTAAAGGTGTGCAAATCTTGAAAGTAAATCGTGTCTGTATCTGCATGCAGAAACATGAAACACGGGAGCACAACACTGAGTACAAAATCGCTTATAACTAGCCCAGGTATGGCCAACCTTCTTGAGCTTCCCAGCTGCAATACAAAAATCTTCACGCAAATCATTAGCCACAAGAACATACCATATGTAACTGCATAATCAGAGGACAGAGCATGCTAGAATTCCCATAACTGCCTTGCGGGAGCCTGGCTGGAGGCGCAGTTGGGTCCCCAGGCAGTTCTGCACTGCTGGCTCACTCCTTCCTGCAGATTGCTCAGCAGCCTGGATGCCAGCCTATGCCTGAGCTTCTTCACATGTTGGAAATGTTTGAATTACCTCTGGATTGAGTGGATTGAAGCAGATGAAACGTTACCAAAGACATTTTCTCTTTTTTTTTTTTTTTTTCTTTTTCAGGGTACAGCTTCAGCTTCTAATTTTCCACCTTTCTCAAAGAATGTAAACTGGAACACAATAACCCCAAAAGGTCTGGTAGAGCCATTTTGTTACAGAGGAGCTGCCAGTTTTAACATCATATGTCGCATTTGTAAGCATTTAAGACATTCAGAAAATCCATGGAGATTCAGATGTCCTCCAGGAAAATATCAGTAAGTTAAATCGTTCACAGGTTAAAAAGTTTTAACACATTGCGATGCTGACATTTACAATTTAATACTGAAAATATTTAAGAAGTTTGAGTAAACGAACAATGAAAGCAGTGGTTTTGGCAGATGAGTGAAAATTGAGAGAAATTATTAATATTCTAACATACAGCAACACAGCACATTAAGTAGTCTAAGTGTCTGCCAATGTAAACAGATGAAGAACTAGATGCAGTCAGAATAGGTGTTTTTTTAAATTTCTTTAGAAACAGAAGCAATAAATCTAGATGACTGTGATGATATACAGGGAAAAACAGGACAAGATGCTGCATGCAAATCTTACTCCTGCCTTTTACTCTCCTCTTTCTAGTGCTGAAAGGATTTACTGATGCAGACACACAGACGCGTATGGTGACACGCTTACAGGGACCGCATGTTTAAGAAGTTAGGATCTTATTAGCTGAGTCGTGATACCTGTGCCTGCCTCAAAGGCACTGCAGTAAAACTGAATGAGACTACAGCATGACTTAGGATCCCTTAATTAACCTTTTAAGAGTGTGCTATGATATTTGTGGATAAATTATATTGACCTCTACCTGGTTTCTGGACCGAGCAAGTCTTGTTGCAATGCCTTTTGCCTACCCCATGGGTGACAATAGCAGTGAATATTCAAAGCAACGACTTCTACATATACACATTCACCAAAGAATCCAGAACATGACCCACACCTACTGAGGTCTGTATGTGCCACACTGTTTCAGCGAATGCAGGCATGCCTACTGATGTTGCTGACTGTTTCTTTTGTTGAAATTTAAGTCTCTAGTGGAGACTTAAGGCATCGTCAGACTGGTTCTGTAACATCTTAGTGGGTTCAGCAGAAGTTGCTTTGCCCTCAGGTCTCTAGAAGTTACTGGCCACTTCTTACCAGAACAAGGAGGGCAGAATAAACGATGTATTCTTGTTTGATCTTCTCCCATTCCCTGTTTTTTACATGCACATAAACTATTGACAAGGGTAAGATGATGTCACATGTGAGGAGGTGGCTGTGGCTCATCCACGAGGCTGTTGTAGCTTGATGCCCTTTCTGCTTGCTTAGCCAATGTCCATGTATACTACAAACCTCAAGTTCTTCCTCTCCAGCAGCTATCATACATCTGTTCGACCACAGGCAAACAGAAGCTGGCAGGCGAAAGGCTCCGAGTTCTGGCTACTCAAAAGCTGACGTGCCAAGGTGTAAGCACTTGATCTTGTTTCTGAGTTCTCTTGCCTATAATGCCATTGCTTTTAAATGTATTCACATCTCATTTTGTCAAAAAACAGTTATTCTTTATAAAGTTTAAGTGTTTAAACCTTCTTCCAAAGTAAATTCTTAGCTCATCAATAGAATGGATATTGTTCTTTGAGATGGGGACAAGATCATTAGCAGACAACAGTGGTGAATGCAAGTGACACGCTATTTTAAACTCACCATCATACTCTGTTCAATTCAGAACACAAATTATAAAATTGAAACTGAAGCTTAGAAGAAGTTTTTGGTGGAAATAATGATGCCAGCACTGTTTCAGAAAGTATGCATGGGAAGCTCCAGTAAGTGTACCTACTTTTTTGCACATGGTTAACACATGCATGAACACTCGGAAAATGGAGCCCTTTGGCCAAATGTGATGACAGTCACAGCCCTTCGTCCCTGCTGATACTCTTTATATCTATGTGATGAATCACCCAGGAGAAAACACCAGCATTTCAGATACCAATATTTAAGACTATATTGCTATTTTTCGTAGTGTTGCTAAAACTTACTGAGGAAAGCACCCCAGTAGCTTTCAAACTTCTTTGTTCCAATAATGAAAGCATTGTTAAATGTTAAGAGAGATCCCTTTCTTTCTTTTTTTGTTGTTATTTTTACAAGCACTTGGCAGGTCATAAATAAAGCATGAGAAAAACAAAGAAAGTAAAACTGTGCCAGCCCCCAGAGCACCTTAAGGTTCATTTAATTGCCAGAAGGATTTTCCCAGTGAAGGGAAATTCCTTGTATAAAGTAAGAAGTAAAGCAATCGACATGCGCAGCATTCGGTTTTCCAATCTATCTTATCCATTTTGTTTTAGTCTACTGTACTACTTTTTCTTTTTTTAATAACGTTAGCAGCTGCATACTGGTTAAGTTCAGATTAGATTAGTAATGAACACATCCTCAGACATCCTACATTTTTCCCAGTTGCAGGGACTCAAGTGCATTATGATTGTAGATAAATTTGATAACTAAGCATTCCTAATGAAAAAAGAATGTCACATAACATACCTGGAGCTCAAAGTTGGGGTAACCTACACAATTTTGTGAGAGGGCCTTGCAGAAAAGATGTTTGCAAGAGCCCATCATATTTCCATATATAATATATACAGAAATATGTATGAGATATAGAGTGAATATATATGGAAAAAATTTTCAGGCTCATCTATTCCAACCATCAACCTGACCTACCGAGTCCCACCACTGAACCGTGTCCCTTAGTGGCCCATCCACACATCTCTTCAGTACCTCCCAGGGATGGGACTCCACTGCTTCCCTAAGTAGCCAATTCCAATGCCTAACCGATTCTTCTCCTTGAAGAAATTCCTCCTAGTATTGGAAATGGACACCTTCTCCTTTCTGCAACCTCTTTTCAGATCATTGTAGAGTCTTCTTCAGACTAAACAATCCCCATACCTTCAGATGCTCCTCAGTAAGTCTTGTTTTCTAGTCCTTTCACCATTTTCATTGTTCTTCTCTGCATGTTTTCCAGCAATTCAATACTTTTCTTGCAGTGAGAGACCCAAAACCGAGCACAGTACTCGAGGTGCGATCTCATCAGAGCCAAATATTTCCCTGGTCCTACTGGCCACGCTTGGATGCGATCCAGCATGCCATTGGCCTTCCTGGCCACCTGGGCACACTGCTGGCTCATGGTCAGCCAGCTGTCAACCAGCACTCCCAGGTAGTTTCCTGTTTGGCAGCTTTCCAGCCACTCTTCCTTAAGCCTGTACCACTGCAAGGGGTTGCTATTACCCCCATGCAGCATTCAGCGCTAAGCCTTGTTGAATGTTCTGTAACTGGATGCAGCCCATCCATCCAGGCCATCCATATCCCTCTGGAGAGCCTTCCTACCCTCAAGCAGATAAACAGTCCCTCCTACCTTGGTATCATCTGTAGATTAACTAAGGGTGCCCTTGATCCCCCCTCCAGATCATTAATGAAAAAACGAAACAAAACTGGCCCCCAAAATGAGCCCCAGTGGATGCCACTGATGATCAGCCATCAAATGGATTTACATTCACTCTTTGAGCCCATCCACCCAGCCAGCTCCTCACCCAGCAAAACATACACCTGTTCCAGTCATGAGCAGCCACTTTCTCCAGGAGAATGCTGTGTCAGACACTCTACTAAAATCCAGGTAAACAAGATCCACAGCCTTTCCCTCATCTACTAAGTGGGTCATCTTGTCATAGAGGGAGACCAGGTGAGTCAGGTGCCTTTCATGAACCCATGTGGGCTACATCTGATCACCTATATGTGCTGTGTGATGACATGCAAGATTATTTGCTCCACAACTTTCCCTGATACCGAGGTCAGACTGACAGACCTGTTATTCTCTGGATCCTTCCTTCTTTTCAGTTGGAGTCACAATCATTAACCTTCAGACAAATGGGACCTTTCCAGCTAGCCAGGACTGCTTGCAAATTATGGCTTGTAGAGCATGATTCTGCAAAAACATCAATCAATTGAAATTAGACAGAGAACTGCTCATCAGTAGTTCCTGGGGAAAAAAAGAAAAAAAGAAAAAAAAGAAAAATGCCTTTGAAAACTTAGTTTGCATTTTTTTTATATAGATTTATGATCCTGGATCCTCTGGACAGAGTTGGAAATTCAGTTATATAGAACTGAAATCCATCTTCAGGCTACAGGGACAAAATTTGTTAACTTCTAAGTACAACTGAGAGTCAGACTAAATATTCTAGCTTTAAATCTGTTCTGCAGACATGCATTCTGGACATCTTTCTTACTGTGAATCTGTTGGTGTGCCCTCAGTCATCACCAGCTCTGCCATGTCTGATATAGAATCATAGAATGGCTTAGGTTGGAGGGGACCTTAAAGCCCATTCAGTTCCAACTCTCCTGCCACGAGCAGGGCTGCCACCCACCAGATCAGGCTACCCAGGGCCCATCCAACCTGGCCTTGAACACCTCCAGGGATGGGACATCCACAGCTTCTCTGGGCAGCCTGTGTCAGTGCCTCACCACCCTCTCAGTGAAAAAATCTCCCCCTGACATCTAACCTAAATTTCCCCTTGTCCTGCCACTATCAGACCATTTAAAAAGTCAGTCCTCCTCCTGCTTGTAGCATCCCTTCAAGTATTGGTAGGCCACAATGAGGTCTCCCTGCAGCCTTCTCCAAGCTGAACAAGCCCAACTCCCTCAGTCTTTCTTCATAGGAGAGGTGCTCCAGTCTTCTGATCATCTTTGTGGTCCTCCTCTGGACTCTCTCCAACAGCTTGGCTTCCTTCCTGTACTGGGGGCCCCAGACCTGGACACAGTACTCCAGACGGGGCCCCACGAGGGCAGAGCAGAGGGGGACAACCCCCCCCCTCTCCCAGCTGGCAACCCCTCTTTTGATGGAGCCCAGAATATCATTGGCCTTCCAGGCTGCAAAAGCACACTGCTGGCTCATGTCCAACTTTTTTGTCCACCGGGACCCATAAGTCCTCAGGAGGGCTGCTCTCAACGAGTTCTTCTCCCAATCTGTACTCATATCTGGGATTGCCCCAACCCAAGTGCAACACCTTGCACTGGGCCTTGTTGAACCTCATTAGGTTCTCAAGAGCCAGCTTTTTGAGCCCATCCAGGTCCCTCTGGATGGCATCTCTTCTATTCCATCAACTGCACCACTCAGCTTGGTGACATCATCTCATCATCTCACCTGTGTATTGTGTACAATATCTTGTGTAAGATCCAAAAGAAAGACCACGTAATAGGACTCAATTTCTGCTAATGTCTATTTTCCCTATGGAGCCCTGAGATACACCTTCTGACAGAACAGAAATTAAACTAAGAAAAAAATCTAAATCCCAGTAACCAACATGATTAGTTTCAAGTCTAAAGTAGTTTGATTAGTTTCAAGTCTAAAAAACATGAAACCTGAAATGCTTGTACAGTTTTGGCAAAGCCGGTGGGACTACCTTAATAGGCCCTAAGTGCCTTCCTGCCTTTCAAAGACTGAAATTGTAATAACAACCTCAATTTGAAATGGAATGAAGAGCAAAAAATTGCATGTATTTGTACAATTGTAATTCGGTTTTATAAGACTGCACTGTCACAGACCGCAGTTTCTGAAAGAAATGTGTGGGACTGTGCATGTGTAAGTTTCTTTATTAAGCATTTTATGAGCAGGTATGACAGACTTGACAAGAAATTATTGGCTAAATATAATTTTATAGCTACATGTATTTTTATAGCTTCCTGAAAGTTAAGGTTTGTACAGACTTGCTTTAATTACATAATTATAAGACAATTCATAATGCCAACCAGCTATCAGTTGACGTTATCTGTGTATGTCAGCATCAGTTTGTTTTGCTGAGCTTTTGCTTAATTCATGACTCCCTCTAATTATTATACTCTGCGAGTCTATCAAAGGTGAATACAGATTCTCACACGATAGATACTCTGATATTTTCTGCACATTATGGTGTTAAGAATATAATTACAAGAAGTAGCCACTTCTAAGGAAATTCTTATCTGAAGAATTGGATTCCAATCTGAGGATTTCCTTGGCAGATTTAATGTTGCCCAACTTTCTGAGGCTCTGTTTGCCATGGCTGACTCATACATTTGCTACTTCAAAGTTGCCACACCGCGTTGTTTTTTGAAATGAAGAATAAAGGATAGAGATAGACCTACTCATTGGCTCAAGTTGCTAACAAAAATCCAGAGTGCCCTGGATTTCTGAAGATGACTGTCAACTGCTTTTTCCATGCATCTCTGTGTGCTTAAATCCCATTTCCCTTGACAGAGAACAAGAGGAAGCAACACAGTACACGCCAACATTTAGCACACAACACTCATTTTCCAGGCTGCTTTCAAGTCCTCACAGTAAACATTGCTCTTTTACTTTTCAGTCTTTCTTTTTCCCCCCATGAACATTCAGAAAGAAATGGACACATCAAACGGAATTGTTACTTGGTCAAATAAATGTAGCCTTTCCCTTCAGATTTAGACACCTAAGTTCAGGTGTCTACCTATGTAAATAGAGTCAACGGAGCCTATAGCGATTCTATCTACCCTAAAAGAGACCCTCAATATCTTGTCCATTGAGTGACTTCTTACCTTCATCTTAGCCCAGAATTTCAAGGCAGTCAGGGTAGTGACTAGCTTTCTGCTGTCTCCAATGGACAGGTGAAGATGCTTGCATTTGATTTCTTGATATCAAAACAGACTCCAACCTATGGAATCAATTCAATGTTTACGTTGTCCGAAACATCCACCCAGGATTGGCAAATACCACGCAGGATCTATGAGTCACCCACACACTTCCTTAGCAGCAGCTGAAGGTCAGGTGGGATACCCTAAATCATCTGAAGCTGTGTGAAATGCCCATGTCTGAGCAGCTGAGCTGAGCATCAGCTCCACTTGGAAGGGGCTTATTACTCATTTATTATTAACCATTAAAAAAAGCAGAAGTTCCCCCTGAGTTAAGCTCATCTACAGATATAAGGAACAGAGACAATCAGGGTGAGACGAGTCTGTGGCACTGCCATACATCCTGCACATGCCTTTGTTTAGGTGGAAAAGTGCCCGAGTTGAGGCCAGAGAAGAAGAATGTTTCATATACGTCATTGTAAATTAAGGCTAAGAGCTACATTCCCCAATTCTGATGAAATTTCACTATTTTAGTCTTACTAGAGCGTGCAATTCAGTGTCTCTTCCTTTAATTAAAAATGTTGCCTGCATACTTTCACTTTGTTCATTTCACTTAAGTTTACTGGCTGTCAAGAAGCCCAGTCTCCTTTCAGAAGCAAGCTTTGATGCTCTTTCGACTGCAGAACTCAGAGAAGCACAGAATTTTTGTTCCTCATTTCCACTTCAGCAGCAGCAGCCAGAAATAAATAGCATCCAGAGACAGACATGCTAAGGTTTTAGGTATGGAAAATCAAACTGTGTGAAGATGTCTGCAGACTCTGCCAAGTAATTAACCATCTTTCTGCAGATAGCACCTACCTGGGGCTGTCATTTTGCTTATGAGAGAACAGCCTTTTTGTTAGAAAGTGTATATGAAGTAAGATAATTAAGTGCAGAGACGTGAAACTATTTGAAAATAGTTCATCACAATACAAAAGTTCAAAAGGTGCTCAAAATTAGGCTGGGTACTGTCTGAGCAAAGCCCTTCCTAGTGTTGTGCTCTCCAACAGTGACCAAAGGCAGCTGCACAGACGGGAGTGTGAGAGCCACGCACAGCGCATCCCTGAAAGCAAACAGCTCCTCAGGGCTGGAGAACGGGAGACAACAACAAGTGTGAGGAACAGAACAGTGAGATTCAACAATGCAGTTAGCTTTGAAATCAATACTGGAATTTGGTAGAAAAGTAGATTAAAGATAAATGGGCTTTTTTTGTGATTTTGGAGAGGGAGGAGGAGAAGGAGAGGAGAAAAAGGTGAAGGACAAAGAAGCGAGTCTTGCTACTGCTTTGTTTCAACTGATTCCATGCAAATTCCTGCAAATCAAATCAAATAGACTTGCATCACTCCTTGACAAGGATCAAAGAGGTTGGGAGGAGATACTTGAATGGAAACAGAGTGGGGCTTCAGGAAAATATTTCATCTCTAAAAAAGAACTATTTTTTCAATTAAAACTCAGTCTTAAAAGTGACTTAAAAAGACTATTAACGTTCTTTGACATTCTTTTTCCAATTTAACTGCAAACGCTTGTGGTTTTACTCCTCCCCCTCTCATTTTCCAAAATGTCATTCAATATCTGAATTTTAAAAAATAATGATCATTCTTTGTACCAGTCTAAAGAACATAGACTAAAATCTATGCAGCAGCTATCCGGACTACTGGCTATTTTACGCAAATGCAAGCTGTAGGAAAGTTGTTATTAATGGAAGATGTTACAAGGCTGAAGGTGGCTGATATTTCCATTCAAGACATCTCACAAAGAAAATGAATACCAGAGGCCCGGCGAGGACTACATAAAACCACTGGCATCTTTTAGAAAATGAAGTAATATAATCTTTTTACCAGAATTTAATTCCTAACTTAGATTTTCAGATTTTTATCAGTTGGAAATAGAATGCTCAATCTGAAGTCTACCAGTCAGCTTAATTAGAAAGCACATGGAGAGCAACGGCTTTCCCTGCATTCTTAGACTGAGCCCTATAACTACATAGGTTGCGGTGAAAGTAATGCCTCCTATTTATTTCATTGGAAGCTAAAATAGATACAAAGAGAACAATAGCACTATTTGATAAAGCAAATTTTCAGCTACAAAACAGTGTTTTCCAACATAGTCTCCGCCATTAGCTATGCATTTTCACGAGCGATGAACAAGAGCCTGCATGCTGTGTTCGTAAAAGTCTGCACCAGCAGAGGTGACCCCTGTCTCACAGCTGCAATGAGAGCATCATTGCTAGGAAAATGTTGCCTATGCAGTCCTTCTTTCATTAACATGAACAGATGGAAGTCAGAAAGCACAAAATTTGGACTACATGGTGGGTGGACATCACTTTACCCACTGAGAGCTGTGTCTTGAACTTTTGCTTTGGCAAGGAATTCATGTCACCACTCCACAGGCTGCCATTTTGACTCCAGCTGTAGTGGTGACACTGTCACCTTCAGCCTCGTATTGGTTCAATAGGTCCTGACAAACTTGCATATGGTGTTCTTTCTGCTTCTATGCGAGAATTCGTGGGACCCACCTGGCACAAACTTTGTGATATTCCAACATTGCCACTGTTGTTTCCAATGCACTGAAGCCGATTTTCAGCTCCATACACGGTTCCTTGGTCGTAATCCACCGATTCACATGGATGAGCTGATGGAGATGCTTCTCATTGTGTGGTGTGACAGCCACACATGGCCATCCAGAACACGGCTTGTCTTTCACGTTGCTGTCACCACTGCTGAAACACAGCACCCACCACCCCACTGTGCTCACATCCACTGTTTGGTCTCCATAAACATTCAGCAAGTGTCAATGAATGTCAATAGGTGCATTTTTTTCTGCATGGAGGAATTCAGTTCCACACCTTTGCTTCATCCACACTTCCATGTCAGACACCATTGTGTCAGGCTGCCCCTCTGCTGCCATCTGTCACACAGCAACAAAATGGAACAGCATAGTGGTGGGAAGGTTCAACCTCTGTGTACGCCCTGCACCTGGCCACCACTGCCACCTTCCACTGGCTTACACAGGAATCACAGACCAATTCTGCATGTTAAAAAAGGCGATGATAGCTGATGTTTTCTCATATTAAGCTGAGGCAGATATTTAAAAAAGAGCCCTGTCAACATCCAGAGCTGCACGCCTAAAACTAAGCCAAACTGTGCACACTTTGCTGGAGCAGGCATACGGCCCAGGTTCTGGGTTCTTAAAAAGCCACACCACTTCTCCCTGCTCAGAGAACTGATCGGCACCAGCACCCTCGCTAGGGTGCAAGTTGAAGATGGGACTGAAACACAACTCCTACATTGCCAGAAAGCAGCAATTCTGGCTGCCCTGTTCAATCAGCTCCGTCTTTGCCCATAGCACCAGGGAGAGCCACGGCTCGTGATGCTGGTGTGGAAGGGGTATTTCCACAATTACGGTAGAAGCTATTTGCACTTTCGGTCACACCTGACAGACGATCCCCATCAGCTGGAAAAAAACAATGTCATCAATACTTCAACTGAAGCACTTTGTGACATATCAAAAGCAGCTATTAAAAAGAAAATCTCCACCTACAGCTGTTCTTTTGTCTTTGAACTACCCCAATTGACGCTGCAGGTAGGAACAAACTCAGACCTTGTTTTCAATCTTTGCCCCAAAGTTGTCTCTTTCCCCTTCCATTCCCCCACCCCAGCTCAATCAGGTAACCAGGCAGAAGGTGCTTGCTTCCTGCAGCTCTAGGTACGATTGCTGCTCACTTCACATTATCACAGTACAATGTACAATCAACGTGAGCTCCAGAAGGCAGCCAAGTTGTTGCCACACATTTAGAACACATCTGTAAAACTTGGTCGATGAAGTTGCAAGCTTTGCACGATCAAACTTTGATTAGAGACTTTGGGAACATGGGAGTAACTAAGACTGGTTTCCAAGCTAACCCTAGCTACAAGCATGCACAAATGCATTTTAAGAAATTATGTGCAAGAAAAATCACATATAACTTAGTTTTTTCTATTTGTTTTCTACTCTGAATATGCTTCATGAATTTTGGCAGGCTTTCATTAATGTTTAACTTTCACAAACTTGATGAAGATTTGATCAGACCTAAGATTACTCTCCATGTTACAGTGAACAAACACTGCCAGTGACAGAAGGATGGACGGGGGAATGTTTCTGCACAAGCTTTGTGGTATATAAGCATACTTCTTTGTGCCAAGTGACAATTTACCAGAATGCCAAACATAGTTTGTTACTTGTTCTAGGACGCAACCTTGCAACTCCCAGAACAGTAAGCAAAGTGTCTTGGCTTGAGAAGTGGTGCTTTTATTTCCTTTCCCTCAGGAAAAGGCAATGGATGTGCAGTGTCTCTGCTCATCTACAGCCCCCAGCACTGCCAGCCAGAAGGCCATTGAGAGCCCTTTTCTTTCAGGCTAAGCAGGGAAAAAAAAAAAAAAAGGACCAAAAAAAATGGGTTCAGACTGATTTATAGTTTGCTGCAATGCAAAAAAAATGATCATAATTATGTGAGAAACTGGGCATGGGTAAACTTTTCAGAAACAGATTTTTATTATTCTGAAAATAGATGCCTGAGTACAGGAAGCTCTAAACAAGCTACGGCCCAGAATAAGAGTAGACTCATCCTTTTCATCACATGTGCTAAATTGCTCATTATTTCTTCTAAATCACAGTGACAAGCTTGGTTAGTACCTCACTTAGACTGAACAGCAGTAGCAGCAAACTGATAAAGTGTAAGAGCAAAGCAGCTTATTAGCACTGGCAGCTTAGCAGGCAAACATCATAAAAAGGGCTTAAATCAGAAATACAATCCCTGACCCTTGCCCTTTAGCTGATAACAGCAGAAGATATGGGATACCAATAAATCCACCATCAGCCACCAGCTCTGCTCCAAGCGATGAGAAGGTACGAGCGGTGCGGGCTTGGCAGAAATCTGCAAAAACAGAATCGGGCGCCTGTATCAGCTACGTAACACAATCTCTATTAAAGAGAGAAAGCTCGGTATTGAATGTAGAAGGCTCAGCGCACACCATCTCTCACAAGATAGATCTTGCTGAACAACACAAGTCTCAGCACTGTCATACTCTTTCCAACATTATTCAGAGAAGGGTGCAAGGCAGGTAACGGGAAGCCCACAGCTCTCCTGCAGGAGAGGAGGGGGGTGCTGGGTGTATGTGTGTCCCAGGGACACACCCTGCACCCAGGGACAGCCGTGCTCTGCAGAAGATGAGCATCGCTGCCTGCAAAGACACAGCCAGGACGAAGCCTTCCCCATCACAGAGCTGTGTGACAGCACTTTGCTCAGCGCCTGAGCTCCAGTGAGAACAATTTCTTCAACTTCACCTGCCCCGAAGATCTGCTGTACTTCTTGAAACACAGCCACACTGTCTCATGTTTTATTCACACTTACAGCCGTGCCTAAAGACACATGCTTTGGCATGGAACTGCCTGGGACTGCTTTGAGGCAAAGCTGAGATCACGTTAATATGCGATCTCAAAAACCACAAGATGACACTGCTGAGGCCATCCTGAACATTAAGAGGTCAAATGTCCAGGAAGCTTTAGCACCTGAAAAACACTGTTGCTTTCCCCTCCTTATTATAGAAATTATGTACAGCGTAGTTTGCAACTTTTCATTATTTTCCATGTACTTATCAAACAAGCCAGACCCGGTGTGAGGAGTTTGCTGGTTGATTTGGTACAGGGAAAGCAGCTGCATTTCCACGTGAATTTCTGAGCTGGCTCCTGGACAGGAACAAAGAAAAGCACCTTGAGCTGAAGCTTGCTTATCTGCAGAGAGAACTGCAGGATGACGGACCCTGTTGCATGCACACAGGTACCACATATTTTATATTTTTATATTAACTACATTAAATACAGACTTCACCCAGGGTGATTTTCAAAGTGGAAGCAGGTGTGGTGGGTTTGGTTGCTGTTTCATTTTAAATTCAGAATTTAAGTCGGGCAATTTAAGGACAAAGTCTTCACGTTGTAACAACAGGTTGGAGAAGGAGCTGCAAAGTAGCAGCAGAGCTTTCATAGACTGTTAGAAGAGATGTGGTGTGAAGCTCAGACTTGAAATATCCGAATGCCTTTTAGCACAAAAAGTTCAAATTCCAGCAGGGCTGACTCAGTCTCTCCGCCTTCCAAAGTACATAAATCTAATTCCATGCAGTTTTCTGGGAAAGGAATTCTCCAAAGCAGGGGGGCTCCTCCCTGCCGTGTGGAAGCTCAGGATTCCCCCTCCCGCGGCACTGTCGTGGTTTCCTGCCGCTCCTCCCAGCCACCACGGGGCCATGCGCTGACATCAAACGCACTGCTTTGAGAACTCAAGATCGAATTAGTCGATCAAAAAGGACTTTCAGAAGGTTACTATCACTGCAATATAGTTCCAAATGATAGTTGCACAGAACATTGAACTACATTTTAAGACACCTCAGTTAAAATATTTTAAAAGAGGGGATCGAGGGGCTCAAGAAGCCCAGCATCAAATGCAGAACTAAAAGGCACTGCTTGCTTTGAAGGTATTTATGAAGAACTCCAGTATGAGGCTGTCACCAGGGTTCATCAGATGCGCAGACAACTGTCAGGGAGAGCTGTTTGTCCAGGGCCCGTGACAGCTCCCCCAACACTCTCTGCAACTATTTTACTTTCAGTAGGTACTGAAAAGCAGATCATCTTCAGTGACATGAGTGAAAGAAAGGCAGCATCACAAAAGCCCTGTCTAGCCCAGGAGGAGACACTCATGTTAAAGAATGTCGTAATTCTTTCTATTGTTTATTTTTTCTCCATTAAATCAATGAAGTTTTGCAACCATCAGCTCACTTTGAGCATGACAGACAGTTCTCCCTAACTCCATTACAGGTTTATCCTACGGAACTCCTTTCCAGAGCACTCATGTCTCCAGCAGGAAAGGAAGTACGTGGATCCACACGGGCAATCGCTTTAGAGCCAGCTCACAGGACTCAAAAAAAAGATGGTTAGGAGCAAAACTGAGGAGCTTTAATCTGTGAACAGAAATAAAAGTATCTAGTGCAAGACAAACAGGTACAAGTGCTTCTTAGAGAACAGCTGTCTGAGATTCTAGCCTGCGATGATAAAGAAATGAGTCATCATCCATCACTACGAATAGACTCTAAGTCAAATCATTTGATGTGGCAGCTTAAAACCACATTCAGTTTTAGATCCTTTTCTAAGCATACATCAAAGAGAAGGAACCTCCAATAATTCTCATTAGACGCCACGTATCTACACAGGTACTTCAGTACTTGGGTTCTTAAGAAGTGTTTCTCCCAGTACTTCAGAGGGTTTTATGAAGTATCTTGGCCAAAAGGAAGACAGATGCTGGCAGAACTGCAGAGACACACAGGGGTGAGAACTCCCCTAAGACTACCCAGTGGCCTACAGCACTAATGGACAACACCAGGGCTTTCAACAAGCCCTGTCAAATACTGCCATCAGACCATAACGTTTCAGTAGATAGCATTATTGAAAACAGTGCAAACAATGACAACTACAGTAAAGACCGGTGCAGCACTGTAATGAGGTCCTATTTTTATTTACTTGTGTGGTGTACAAGCACCCAAATCACTGTATCAGCCCAGACTGACTGGTGGTGTCTTTATACCACAGTTCAGGCTCCAAAACTACAGTGCTTCAGAGGAATGCACAGAACACTCCAGGGGAAAAGTCTACTTCTAGTACGAAGCTCTGCCTTTCCTACAAGCTAACCATTCCTTCCCCATGCATGCAGTGGGCACCATATCCCTTTTTGCATCTTCCAGAAAGGGGGAAAACAGCACTCTAGGACGAACCTAGGGCAGAATAACACATTTTAACGGAGAAAAGATATTGCCAGCTGTTTTGTGAACATTGTACATTTTTATCTGTTTCTGCAATGTCAAAGATGATACAAAGCTGCAAATTGTGTTACAAGAATGAAGGTAAAAATGACCTTGAGATTACAATGCCAGTAGATTTGAGAAAAATACAGTTAAACGTAGCAATAGCAACTCTTGCAAACTTATCCTAATTAGTGCAGTATATGCCATGCAGTTTATAAATACCTTGACACATCACCACCTCTGTAAGGTTTTAAAGCAAGTGTCTACCTAAATTCCAATTAATCAGAGATTAAAGGCAAACCTTTCCACCCCCTTTTCCAATTACCTAGATTTCTGGGCAAGAAGATGACAGCCACTGTCTGCACAGACATATTAATACTACATCCCATGACCTCCACAGTCTGATTTTTCAAGTGGTTGCTGAGAATAACTTGCAGAAGAGTGGTACAACGGCATTCAAAAAGCACATGTGGGTCACTCATCCAATTAGCATTCTGTAAGAAAAGAGTTAATGGAAAGTAAAAGTAATTAAAGGAGTGCTTCAAAAAATGTACTTCCTAAATTTCAGCAGTGAGAAGCCCAAGAAAAACAATTCCAGGTAGGATTTAGTTCATGATACATTTCTTTACTGATACCATTTTTCAGTCTATTCCCCGAAGAAGGAACTTAAGGCTTGTTTGACTGCACTGGAACCTGAGGAGACAGCATCTTGGGAGAACGTAGCACGCACTGCCAGATAACAAGCAAGCCTTCCCAGCTAGAGGCATTTTAAGAGACAAGAGGAGTGAGACGTGACTACTGTTTCTTACGAAGTTGCCTCGTTCTAACAAGTGACTGAAATGACAAAATGCTTCTTGCATCCGAACACGAAAATGATACATTTTCCATTTCACTCTACGTCTGTGAAGACAACGCTGTCTGAAGTAACCATTGAACTAAGTTTTCTGTCATATAAATCGTACTTGGAAAGAAACATAGCTTCAGTATTTGTACTTCCAAATCCTTTGGCTTCCAAAGAAAGGCTGAAGTTGACAGTTTTGGCATTCAGTTATCAATAAAAATCTTAGAATAAACTGCATGAATTTGGGAAATAAAGGCTTTAAGGTGGCAAGATTGGTTATGTTTTCAAGAAAACACTCTTTGTTTGGTTTGAAAGTAAGTTGGGCTGTTTCTCAGCATCTCTGGTATCACTTCACAGTCAGACCAGACCCACAGGTGCTTTCAAGGCAAAAGGCTAGCAAACAGGTTGACTGCTTAAAAGTTTCATGTAAAGATCAATCCGTTTCAAAGGCTAGATTTTAACAAGCTTTACAGCAACACTAACCCCACCACGCTGCACAGATGAGCGTCTTTGCTTGTCCTTGATGAAAGCAGCCAGAGTTTATGCCCATTAAGAAAGCTGCCAGAGGCCATTTCATCCAGTCCTTACTCTTTCCACAACTTTCCTATAAACTTCACAGTTCTTCTTCTACCACTTCTGCTGTCCTGACATTAATTTCCAATTTGATTTAATTTAATTTGAATTTTCCATATATTTTCCACATATTTCTATTTCCTGATGCTGCTCCTTTCTAGCTACAACTACAAAGTTGATGCTGTTGAACGTGAAGCTCTTTTCCTAACATACTTAGGCAAAACATAATAGTTTACATAAATGTAACAAGAACACACCACATAATATTACATTGCACTTAATTTACAAGTGGAAAATATACTTGAACCTTAAAGCAAGTCCCTGAAAAAGATCATTCAGATGTTAATTGCAATGCAGAGGTTCATTTAATGGCCTACAAGTCACTTTCCAGGTCCTCCCCACATCAGAGTTTTTCTCTCACTGAGTTTTCTTATGCATTTGGTCTGCATATTGGATAGCAAGCTGTGCAAAGCTAACTAATGGGAAAAGAATCAAAGAAAGAGCCCTCACAAAACCACAGCATCCAAGTCAAGAGGTGCAGGCTGACTTATCTATCCAGGACAGAGAACTCAACATTTTGTCTGCACGGCAAACAAAATGCTGAATTTTCAAAGTCCTTGAAAGACCTGACAGAGGGCTGATCCCTTTTTGAACAACTGAAGGAATCCACATGTGCATAACCTAACAAAAGCAGCGGTCATTTAGACAGGAGCCTGAGGCTCAGTTCAAACACATCCAGTATTAATCAGCCCAGCAGCTTTTGAGAAACATGGCTGAGTGGATTTTTTTGAAGCACCTGGAGTTGGTAGGGCAGGAGAGAAGGAACAAAACACCATGGCGAAGGTTTTAGGCACACACAGCATGGCCATTTCTGAAGGGATCCAATCTTTTCAATACGCATCCCTTAAGTCATCTCAACATGGAGCTGAAGTTTGTCTACAATCCAGTTTTAGGTACACATACTTTTTAGGATACCTGGATATTAGTTATCTCAAAATGATCTGCCTTATTATGAGCAAAGCATAAATTATAACCTTAAATTCGGTATGTTAGAAACAGAATTTAAATATATACAGGCAACACTTGTACATAAACACCAATCCAACCAAATAAGTCTCTCTGCATCTACTTGCAGAAGGTGTGGAGGCAGGGCACAGAAAAACAGAAGGAATGAAATAGTTATCTTCACAATTTATTTGCAGTATGGTAAGTTAACGACTGATGCACAAACTACCAGTACTCCCAGAACTGTTAATGCACCAATATGTGAGAAGTGATTTATGTCTGCATTCTGAAGTAGCTAATCCAAACCAATTCAGGTAAGCAAAACATTATGTATATCCTAATTTAAACATTTCTTCAGACTGCAATAACGTTAAATACAAAGTACTTAAGAAATTGGAAAACAAAATTGGCTTAAGTCATATGAACCTTCTAATATTTTTTTTTTTTTACTTTTTTCTTACATAAGTATTTAAAAAACAGTGCATTATATATATGTGTGTGTATATATATATATGTGATCTTCAATATCTCAAAGTGTTCAGCTCTCCAATGCTCCTGCTCCTGGATTTCAAACCTGTATTTTCTTTATAAAAGGCATATTTCATCATAGATAAGCTAAAAAGCTACATGAAAACCAACTTATTTCTTCCTATCCATTGTGTCAATATTTAACCTTCACCACAGTGTTTAGTGTAACACAGTAACGTGCTGTTAACACATGAAAGGTAAATCTCAGTTCTAAGGAGTACACATTCATAGAACAAAAGATAGACAACAGGTTACATCTATAGTTCGGAAGGATGCTAAGAGTGGAGGGTACTGTACCTCCAGAAAAACTGCTGCATGGCATTATCTCTGCAGGGTCTAAACCACATTCTGGAACAACAGATAAAATCAAAATTGGGGTTCTGGCATAGCTCCTTCATCAGAAGGCTGTCACCAAATTGCACTACCGAGAAATACAATGAATTGTCTGAAACATTCAAGCAATAAGCAGAATTGTAGTAACTCAAATCCAAGAGCCATTTTCTTTTCTCCTTTTTTACCTTTTGGCAGAGGGAGTGGGGGTGTCAAGTACCTTGTTTTCATTTTTCATGTTAGTTCCCAAACCTATTTTAAATACAACAAAGTAAAAAGGATCACCCAATAATGTACAGTCTTGTGAAGAGATCTCTGCATCTGCATGGAGACAGCAGACTACAGGGATATTACGGATGCGACACTTGTGTTATCCAGTCACAAAAACAGGAGAAGTGGAAAAACAATTTCAAGAAAGCAAAACAGAGAAACTGCCCTCACTAAAGGAATCTATTAGAAGTCTTACCAATCTAAAGCTAGGCAAATGAAGCATCTTCTGTTAAACAGTTACTGCAGTGAACCACTGCTAGAAGCCTACCAGATGCCAGGGTCCTGGCCCCAAACTTTCCTTCATCTGAGAAAGCTCATTCTTTTCAGAAGGAAGGGGGGCAGGTAATAAATAACTCCAAACTTAGTGTTTGCAGAAGTATATGCAGCTGCAAAGGAACAACATCCTTATTAGGATGAGCAATTTTAGCCCTTACTTCTTAGAGTGCATCATTGTGCTGACAACCAAACATCTTCAGCTTTCGAAACTGGTTTCATTTCACAAAATGATTTTACTACATTATCTACTTGTTAATTTAAATATGAAAGTTTTCTATGCAATTGAAAAAAATTCCTTTTGCCTGCAAGCTCTATCTGACATTACAACAGAAAAATGCTCATAGTAACTAAACCCACATAGGTGCAAAACACATTACTGTGCTGTCCGTCTCCCTTACGTTACACCTACTTTGACAGAGACTTTTAACATAGGAAGTTCCATATGATCATGAGGAAAAACTTCTCTACTTTGAGGGTGTTGGAGCACTGGAACAGGCTGCCCAGAGAGGTTCTGGGGTCTCCTTCTCTGGAGATATTCACAACCTGCCTGGACACCTTCCTGTGTAGGGAACTGCTTTAGCAGGGGGCTGGACTCGATCTCCAGTTCTCCAGTGGTCCCTTCAAACCCCTGTGATTCTGTATTTCATCAGAAAACAAGACAAGACTGGATATCAAATTAGAACATCTGGAAAGATAAGGGAGACAGTCTAAGGGCAGTTTTGTGTTTTTTTTTTAAATTCACTGTCATGTTTACTATAGCATAGCTCCAGCATTTCTAAAGATGAAGATGGTTTTCAGCGCAAACAGATTTGCTCCTACCTTTTACAATAGGAGAGAAATTTGAGCTGTCCCTTTTATGGTAATTATTAGGAAATTCATTTATTAAGGTGGAGGTCCCCAATCAAAGTGATGTATTTAAAAGTAACATCTGACAGCAGCGATAGCTGCACATGGCAGCAAAATTCTTTTGGTTCTCCAGTATGAGAAGAGTGGATTGCCGTTAAACATTCCACACCACTTGCTAAAGACTTAACATCACATTTCAGTTGTCATCCCTCTCCCTCCAATCCTACCAAGAGCAATGACATGCAACTTCTAAAGGCAATTAATTATTATCAAGGAAAGAATGATTGTCACAACGCAACAGAATATTAAGGCCAGTGAATAACCAAATATTTATAAATAACACTGATTTATATTAAATCCTGCTTTTCCAAATATAACCAGAATAAAAGCACAACAATTCTGTAGTGTACCAAGTGTATATTTCAATTTACTGTATGCAGTCTAACAACAAATTTGGTCATAATTTACCAGATATACATAAATGATTTAAGTAGTAAAAGAAGATTCAGTTCCAAGAGAATAAGTTCATACCTCAAGGAAAAAAAAAAATAAAATAAATGAAAAATCAACAAAAAAAGGAAGATACATTAAGAATGTAGAGCCAGGTCCAGTTTCTAAGCATTAAGTGAGCAGTATTCTAATAAAGCAGATTTAGGTGAATTTCAGATATATATATATATTTATATATAAGACAGATCTACCAATTGTAAACTATGGTTTTAAAGGGGATAAATGGGATGGAAAAATCTTTATGCTATACTTACATATTCACAAAGCAGAACATTATTTTAACGGTTAAAATACTTTTTCATTCATATCATCTTTGCCCAACTAATTTCTACTTTGGACCCCACCAGAATTACACATTACTTGCTTCAGTATAGAACAATGAGAATAGGATGTATTCTTCAGTGTAAAAACAAAACAAAAGAAAAAAGAAAAAAAGGCACCCCACCCACCCCACCCCGAGAAAACTAGTAATCATTTGTCAGGTTTACAATAATGTGGAAACCATCAATGAAACAAATTGATGATAAAAAAAAAAAGTATTTTAATTCCCATATAATTGTAGTTCAAACTTATCTCAGCTTCAATCAGTAAAACCGATGTCTTAACATTTTGTTACCGTTCTACTCATGTAAAGGACAACAGTAAAGCTCGTCTCTTTAAATACATACCAACTTTGACCAGATGGAGCACCATTAAGATTCTGTCCATCAAAGCACAGTTCAAGGTTATCCACACAACTAGCATAATTTAGTTACCTGATATAAAATAGGAAAAAATATACTCATTTAAAATTAAACAAAGCTGAAGAATATGGTGACCCTCAGTTGGTTTTTATACAGTACTGTCACACTGGCCTAGCTACATGTTATGATAAATGCTCTGCATATTTACTCGCTGTGACACAACAGCACATCAGATGTATTGTTCCAATGATTGCCTGAACTCATTTGTCTTAGGTTAGACAACACAGAAGAGTTTAAGATAAAGATGTAATGCCCTCCCCCTCCCTATGAAAGAGGCCTAAAGTCATTGGTACAATATTACAAGCTTAAGAAAAAAAAAAAATCCATGTGGCTACAAAAATTCAAGTTTAAATGCCTCATAGAAAATTTGAAATAAAGAGTATAGGGAGCACATCATCCTGAAAAGCAGACAACTCAAAGAGCAGTATTTTGCTTTGGACTTTTTGTTTTGTTTTGTTTTTTTTAAAAAAAGAAAATCCAGCAAATTAAGTCAACAAGTTAAATGTAACTGGTTTATATTAAATGCTAGCAATATCCCATTAAATACAAAAGAATAAAAAATAGTTTGTGTTCTTTTAATGACGAACGATGGGCACAATAGCCTAGTGTCCAATTTATATCACATAAACTAGCCAAAAAGCGGACAAGAAATTATATATCAAAAAGTTGTTTAATATGACACTTTCTCCATTCCTTGGACTTTTATTTTGTGGGACTGAGGTATACAGCAGGGGATTCAAAAAGTTTGCAGGGTGGGGGGAGCCTTAGAGAGGGAAGGAACCTTTATTACAGACACTTTTTAGCACGACTCTCTTCTGACTAAGTGGCAGAAAAGTTCCCTACACTCTGATCAGTCTTACTTTAATAATCGGTCATTTCTTCTGCAAGATTATTCTGGAACTGGTAAGTCAATAGCAACTTTCTTGAAAATTCAAAATTGTGAAGAAATAGACTAAATTAATGCCGTTATTAACTTCTCCAGTGCTTATCACCTGTACCACCTGCCGGCTTAGAGCCAAAAGTTTTAAAACCAAATTTCATTAAGGTGTTGGCAATATCCGTGATGCATATTTAAGTAATTGGCTTTCATCTATCAGAGTATGGGAGAGGTAATGTTTGTATGGCAAAGACATGCTTGTGGAAACAAGCTCACTAGCCCAAATTAGCTTCACTGGTTCACTAAAAGGATGAGTGGATTTGGGGAAGCTGTCTTTGTACTTCCATACCTAGTTGAAATCTTCATTCATGTTAACAGATGCATGAATGTGTAACATAAGTACAGTTACATGTCTGAATAGGACCCAAGTAGCTATATCCTATAAATAATAAAAAATACATTTTTCTTTTGATAACTGACTGTAGATGTGAGGACTCTGTATAATTCAACCAAATGGTTGTATGCTGTACAGTCCTGTGCAAATATCATAAAAAAATTAATAATCCTTTTTTGCTATAAGGCTTTGACCCTACATTTTTTTCACAGCAACTTAACTACCATCCAGCCTGTACCATATTTCGCAAGCCTTCAGTCCAAAATTCAAAGAGTCAATCCATACAGTGTCCATCTGCAGCACCCTGAAGTTATATGCTCTTGTCAGTCATCTAAAGGCATACAAACTTCCCCAGCTTCATCCCATCGAGACTGGTCATTCTGTTCTTCTACATCATCACCAAGCTCCTCATCACCTTCTCCCACTTCATTTTCCTCATATTCTTCATCCCTAGGGAAATCTGTGTCCTGCACCTGGTCTGCTCCCTCTTGCCCTCCAGGCTGAGATTTATCTGCACAGTCTACACAAACTCCGTAGCGTCGAGATCCATGTCTTATTCCAACGCTGGCTGCTAGCATGAAGATCTTCTTACACACCATACATTTATATTTTTTATCCTTTTTATGCACCTACAGAGAAGAAAAATTAACAGTTCAGAAAATATGCACATCAGATTGTACTTGCAGACAGTACTAGAATACCATTAACAATAATTACTAATACAAAAATTCTTTTTGTATTACCTCAATACTGTTCAGAGAAAGAGTACTACTAGAGACGTGTTTTCTCTTGAGCTATTCTCACAACGAAACTACCTCCTGACTGTTCAGCAGGTAGCTAAATTGCTGCCTGTTCAGTAAGCAGTCATTGGCTACTCACTGCTCCGACACTGAATGGCACCGAGAACAATGTCAGCTTATGCTGCACACAGTATCACAATAGACATGCCGCCCATTTAGAAAATTGCCTTTACAATTCTAAGCCCCAAAAACACTATAAAAAAACAGGAGTCAAATTCCACGGGAAATGAAAGAGCAAGATCCCTCTTCCACCTCCTCACTCTCACAAGTCAGTCAAACAAAACCAAAACCCAAATCTTTTCACTTTCATTTTATTTTTTAACTTGACCTAGGGTGAGTCTGTGTGCTAAATTAAAACACTGCTGTTGACTAACTTGACTAAACATAAATCTTAATATTTAGCCAATTATGCAATTGGCACAGAATAGTTGCAGTAGCACATTTTAAGAATGGGGAGAAACGAATTTTAGAACATTTGACTTGCAAGTACCTGAATTAGGGAACAATGATCTACAGTTACTGTCTTTCAAAAATTGAAGACTGCTTGTATCCAGCATCCACACAAGTTACAACTATGTACTTAAATATCCCATTTGAGGTTATGTTGAAAGAACTGCTCTTTTAAATAAAACAAAGTACCACTCAGAGGAGGAAAAAAAAATAAGACCAAGATACAACTAGTTACTTTAGTCCTTCTCAATCTGGATAGTTGATACAAGATGCAGTTTTCTCTAGCACCTAGGCTTGTTATGATACTGTTTCACACAAAGCAAAATGCTTCGAACGTTCCTTGGGTGGGGTGGGGAAGAAACTGGTGTTTGGAATCCATTGCCAAAAGGACACTTCAGGATAAAAACGAAGGGCTGGGCTGAACTCACTCTACAGCAATTTTCACCTTGTCTGACTTTACCTCCTTTCCCAGACAGAAAGGGTCTTCAGCTGCAAGACTTGGTCAGATGCTGCAGGACAGAAACCTGAAGTCCCACTCTACCAGTCCTGTTACAACAATTACACCCTACTGTTGCTACCTCCTGGAGGAGGAAGATTAGCTCCCGGGACACGTTAGATGGTGTCACCACCAAGGAGATAATGACCTAAGTAACATGTAAATGTGGTACTAAGGGATACGGTTTAGTGGTTTGACAGGCAATCTTGGTGGTAGGTGAATGGTTGGACTAGATGATCTTGGAGGTCTTTTCCAACCTTAATGATTCTATGACCTTATTTCTTCTACCCATCCACAAAACTGCACCATTCCACCATCCCTTCCGTCACCTATATATGCCACAGAACAACATCCTTCAGACATGGCAGCATCATAGGCACTGATGTCCCCTCATGCACCTAAGCCTTCACCAAGTAACATGGGAGCAAGATATGAGAGAGCAGTTAGAGGGTGGAAAGTGCATTTAAGGCAAGAGAATTCAAGTGGAATGATTCTAAAATTTACTTAGAAACTATTAACATACACCTTGCCGCCTTGTAGAACAGTTCAAAGAAAACAGAAAATTACTATTGTCTTCATTATCTTCTATAATTCCATTCTTACAAGAGTCACGTAATTGTTTAATTTTAAAAAATATTACTGGCTAACAGCATGTGTATTTTATGATAGCATAGGTTAGAAAGGAAAGATAGGAAGACTTGCAGCTCTTTACTGCATTCACATGAAAACCTGGGGACACAACATTTTGTGCTCATTCAGGAACAAGAAGCTAACTGCAAGGAGGCAAGGAGGCTACAGAGACCATGTGGAATACCTTCATGAGAGAGTACGTTCAAACGTTGTCAAATAAGGACTGCTTTTTTGTTTGTTTTTTTGTCTTTTTGTTTTTGTTTTTTTTTTACATTTTTCTTTTAGGATCGCAGCTGAAAGATATGTCATTACCTTCTCAACAACAATATGAAATTATCTTGAAATTATCTATCATAATAGTTTGAGATTGCATTTTCCCAGAAAGAATAAGAGACAGTTATTACACAGATATCTTCATCCATTTTAGATTCATATAAACCAATTTACATTATGACAAATGTAAATGAAGACTCCAATTGTACACACGCATCACACACACACACATTGATGTTACCTACCAAGGAATGTCTCTTTACATGTTCTCTTCGAGTAAACAGCTTCCCACAGATGTCACAACTGAAAGATCTCACGCCTGTGTGAATGAGCAAGTGTCTCTTTAGTGTTCTTCTGTATTTGGCTACGTAATTACAGTGTGGACACTTCAACTTGTTCATGATTAAAGCAGAGGAATCACCTACAAGAAAATAAGCCATCAGGAGAAAAGATGATGAAACACAAAAGATTATTTCAGTATGTTCTGCCTGGTGCACAAAAATAAGCAGATGCCAAAACAATAAAGCACCCACATAAGTTTTCATTAGCCACATCAGGACAATGTCAGCCTACAGAAAACCGCAAATATTGGTGAGTCCAGCATGTATGATCTTGCTAGAAAAATACCTATTTGTAAACAAGGAATTTTAAGTACAGGAGTACAGGTCAATTCCTTGAAAAGAAGTCTCATTTCATGAGTCAGAGTGAGTTAGTGATAAGTTAACTATTCCATTTTACTGAGGTCAACTATATCAGAAAATACTTAGTTCTGGATTCCGTGACATTCAGACAGCTATAATCTTCTCCTAGGTCTTTTTTTTTTTTTTTNCAAATTTAATTTTCTCCTCGGTTTTTTTTTTTTTTTTTTTTTTTTTTAAGAAAAAAGAACTACACACAAGAACCACCTGCCAGAAGATCTGAATTAAAAAAGGTATAACCAAGTAAAAATGAATATTGACAAAATGAAGACAGTACAAGGTAGCATAATTCTGAAATAGCTAAAAAAGAGAACTTATTGGTTCAGATCTTAGCGATTCTGTCCTCCAAATCTAATTTGGTCTAACAGTAGAAGAAATAACAAGAACAGAAAAGACTTCTGGAAGGAGCAATATCTCAGTTCTTTCTTACAAAGGAATAGAGCTATTTATATTGCTAGGACTAGGGACAACACAGCTTGCTCAAAGGTTATCCGCAAAACCGAAGTTTACTACAGCTGCCTATTGCTATGTGAAATATCTCTATGTGAAATAGAAAAGCACAGGATTCTGCTACAGTTGGGCAAAGGCCACAAAGGAATACAAAGGTTTTGAGAAAAGGATATTGACTGAACTTACTAGTGGTGAGATAAGAATTTATGAACGTGATTGTAACCATATATAAAGGAAGCATCTGAAAAGCTTTAAGGCCTCATGGCTGTATGTGTGAGAGTTTCCGAAGTTCATGCTGGCAGGAAGAAAGTAAAACTAGTCTGTTATGCACATACCTCTACCTAAGATGCCACCTTCCCAGTCAAAAAGCTTCGAAATTCAACATAATATAGAAGTGAAATTCTGCTAGTATTCAAAAATTTCCCATGGTACGTCCAAGTACTCAGGTAAGCTCCATGTCACCATGTCATTTAACAGGTTACATGGAAAAAATTGCAGTCTTAAATATATCAGATGGGGTACAGACAGACAGACATCAGGGTTGTAAGATGGGAATTTAACAGCAGGCAGACCTCAAAAGACCTCAGTTTTAATCTCTTGCATGCTAGCAACTTTTACCTTCTGATGACTCAATTTCTTCCATTGTAAAACCAAATATATTGGAAGTAAACCATGAACCACATATACCAGTACTATCTCAAAGTATTATAGAGAAGAGGAAGGCATTACTATTACCTGGTCTTACATGTTCTTAAGGTACCCCACCCCCCCCCCACCCTCTTTTTTTTTT
>WBMW01006320.1:686737-708439 GCA_013396635.1 Penelope pileata
TTTAAGGATCTAACAGTAACAGGTTTAGATGCAGTGTCTTTTTGGTACATTCCAAATGTTTTCAGACAAAAACTAACTACAGATAATTGCTCACTTGAATAGGTTAAGGCACAGAAGCTGTCAAAGAGTAGGTTATACGACACAAATTTGACTGAAGAGTGCTTTAGTTATGGCTGCATTGAATTCAAAGCCTTTTTTGTGATTTTTTATTTATAAGTTGGGAAGTATGCTGAGATCTACTTTTAAAATCATAAAGAAAGATAAAAAGTTAAATAAGTGTTCAATTTCAAAGTCTATTTATCTGCAGTTAGCTTACTAAGGGAGGCTAAAGAAACAAAAACCCTATCAGACCAGTGAAGACTTCAGGTATCTTCATCTTCAGGCGCAATACAAGAGTTGATAAGTCATATTCTGTTTTCACTTTTCCATATATTTGAATTCATTTTTCTGTCTCCAAAGATGTAGTCCTATTTACATTAGCCAAAAAGGCAAATGCAATGGGAGAAGACTATGTGAACACATAATCCAATAAATCTCCATAGAAGTTAATCAAATATTACCAGGAATGACACACAAGTTAAAGAACTCCTAACAGAGGCAAAAAAAGCAACCTGCTCCACATCAGATATACTTGCCATTTTCCCAAGCGTCTTTTGGCCAAGATTCTGGCAGCAGTCCATACTTGAAGTCACTTGAAGTGCCTGGTAGCAGTCCATACTTGAAGTCACTTGAAGTGCCCGGCAGCAGTCCATACTTGAAGTCACTTGACGTGCCCGGCAGCAGTCCATACTTGAAGTCACTTGAAGTACCTATTACAGACACAGTACTACTTTAGCTTTCCTGCTTCTAATCAGTCAGTTTGTATTTCAAAACATTTATCTGTCTTGAACTGCAACAAAAAAGTTTAAAACATTAAAACCATAATTACTATAATCCTCTTCCCCATAGTCTTCAATACTGAAAATAAGAAAGCTGCATTCCTGATTTAAATGAAATTAAATCTTTGAATTATTCTCCATGGCATCATTTTTTCTCCCCATCTTGAGAAATGTTCAAAGCCCCATTTATACCACAAGAATTTTTACGGTAAGGATATTTATTCCCTCACTATCATGACAGTGCTAAAAAGTGTTCCAGTGGTTTCTCTTTAGAACTGCTACGTGCAGGGACTTCATCTGGTCTACCACAGGCAGACTACTAGTTGGTACAAACGTACACATTTTCTACTAGAGGTGTGATTTTCTTCACTGCTTTAAACTACCTCAGTGGTATATAAAATGCTTTACATACCTTTATTTATATAAAAATATCCTAGAGCTATGCCTAAATCCTTTTTTGAATAATCATTCCCATTACTCTGTAACTACATCAATTCGAGAGATCCATAATTACTAGGAATACACCAGCTTGAAATACTAGTTTGTGTATACTGGTTTGTACAGACATTTGGTCTACAGACAAGCTCTACATGAAGTTTGTACGGTCTTCGTAGCTTTTTCCCCTTTAAGAGAAAAGAATTAGTCAGAAGCAAACAATGCCTTAAAAAGAAAAGGTATTTACTTGTTTTAATTCTACACTTTTGTAATACATAATTATTTGCATGAGTGAATACAGAATCACTTATCAGAGAAAAGAACTATAAATAGTTCACCAAAAACTGCACTAGGCATTTGACAATTGTGTTTGTAGGTCAAAGACTCTTCTGGCAAGAGAGCAAATCAATCTTCCCCCAATCCCCAAGACAGGAGTTTGCTGGAAAACTTGAACTCATAAATCCATTACTTCCCTCACAGGCATGTATAGCTGTTAAATAAACAAACTGCAATGGAAACTGGCAGATTTCCTTTTATTTGTCTGGATGGTGCTGAGATCCTCACCACACTGGATTCTCAAGTGTTGCTGCTGTCAGAAACCTTGAAAGGGACTTCAAGTATTTCTACTTTTTACTTTCAAGCCTGAGACTGTAGGCTTTAATAGTCCAAAGACTCTTTCACTTGTCCCTCTACTGCTCGTTCCAAGGATTTTTCCAGGAAAGGAAATTCTTTTAGGGTAAACTACAGTTTCATACAGCTAGTGGTAAAAGCAGCACACTGAAACACTCATAACTTCCAGTCTTACTGGAAAAAAAGTACAGATTATATATCTTCATAGCATTAGGCACAGACATTAGTTTTAGTTAACACTCAAGCAGTATTACAGTTGGCAGCAGTAGTTGCAGCTGCAATCTAAGAAGACAACAGATCAAAAGGAAATAAGTTAACAAATAGGAAATCTAGACTTCTGCCATATCCTTCACACAATGGCAAATGATAAGTGAAGCAGTATGACAACTGCCAAGCTAGGGAGTCAGCATAAAGCTATTCCATCCGTCTGAGCTTGAATGGACAAAGTAAGAGCAACACCAGTATTTTAATTCACCCACCTAGCTATTTTGGCATAAAAAGAAATAAGGGAAGGTGGGGGCAGGGAAAACTAAATCTCCCTCCACTTGAAAGAAACAAAGTGAGAAAAACATTTTAATAAAACCATTTCAACTACCGACTAATAGTTCTTATGTCCAAAAGAGGCAAGAACTCCCTACGCTAATTTGAGGCCATACACTCCTGCAATGCCATCTCAAAAGCTCAAGCAATAGAACACAGATACCCTACGGACATGCCAACTAAACATTCCTTTGAGGTGAGCAGTAAAGCTTCCTTCTGTAATATGCAAGAAAGGATTAGTGAGGAAGCAGTGCTGTACAGCTCTAGGCAACAAAGATGACCTCAAGGCCCAAAGCCTCCAAACTAAAGCAGACTTCAGGAGCTAAAAGAAAAACAAAACTTTTCAAGTTTGTGTAAAATATCAGATCTTTATAAGTCTTTCATATCCCTCCTCCCCTAATTGAACTGCCCTATCTCCAGGTGAACAGTGGAAGATCTACAGTAGAAGTATTTCAGTCACTTCTCCCCCTTATCCCTCCACCCTCAATAGCAGGAGTGCCTGTGAGATCAACAGACCAAAGACTGCACTGCTCACAGGTGTAATGCAGATGCTGTACACAGCCAATATTGCCTTACTTCCTTCAACAAAAGCATACATCAAAGATTGCCTGAAAGTAAAAGGTCTGCCAAGCCAAGCACATTTACAACACTGTTGCTTGGATGCTTCTTCTAGAACTAAGAGAACACACACATGAATTCATTTTATGCTCACAGCTGATACTGAAGTTTGAGGGAAGTTAGGAGCTCAAATCCCTGGGTAGATCCAGATCTTAGTATAAGACTCGGCAGAGAGCCAAAGAGATTTAAGAGCTAGTCTAGTGCAGATAAAAAGCTACTAAATCTGTCTGCCTCCAATTTGAAGAGAAGACCTGCTGCAACATGAAAGAGCACTAGTACAGATACCACAAGAGATAAGAGGTTGCTGCAGACATTTCAGTCTCTGCAGAATGCAGGATAAAGCAGATCATAATTAAACCTAATGCTTATTCCTTCTCAAAATAATTTGTTGACCTAAAAAACCTACTTTCTAAATAAAGCATATACACAATGTGTTCAAAACAACAAAAAAAAGGCATTTTTAATGTCTACTGGTTCATCCACACAGGAAAGACACAGACTGCAAATGGGAAGTGCAATGCTCAGCCTCCAGTAGTTTCCCCAAGGTGGAGACACAGCCTACAGTCAGACAAGCTTCCGACTGTTGCTAAGCCAGCTGTAAGATGCTACAGACCCTAATGACTCAGAGCAACCTCCCCCATTACTTCCACTCAGGCCACGGCACCTCTCAAACCTGCCTGGAAAGCTGCAGCTGTTGTCACTGTCTAACTTGTTCCTGTCAAGTTAACACAACCTCAAGCGATTTTGACAGGAGACCGAGAGTAGCTACATACAGTTGTGCTGGCATACCAGACAGAGAGGGAAGGGACACGGGAGAGTATAGACAGCTGGGAGGAAAACAAAGTAAAAGCAGGTAATTAGAAGCAACAATCTTCTGTATCTTTAGACCAGTTCATCTGTCCACATCCTTCCCCTAATCTAAGGATACCTTTTTACAGCATTGTTCATTCCTAACACCGTTGTAAGCTAATAATTCATGTGTCAAACAGACTCCAACGCCCAGCCACACTTGCTTGGTGAAGAGGTTTCCCTTAGCAACGCTATGTTTAAAAAAGAAACAAAAACAACGAACCACAAAGCAAAATAATAAGAATAAAGCAAAACAAACTGATTAACTATCAGCATTAAAACTCTTAAGATGTCAGTCTGAGAAGAGATTAAGACAGTTCCAAATACAATTAAGTGGTTGTGTAGGTTTTTAAACAACAGAAAAACTTATGGAAGCCTTTTTACATTCTAACGTGCATTGTTTCTCAGGCAAAAAGATAACCAAGAGTCAGACACTGAATTTCAGTTTTAAAGAGAGTGGGGGAGTACCATCAGGAAGAGAACACACAAGCAGAAACATCCTTAGTTTGACAGTTTTGCTTTTTCTGCATCCAAAAATATGCTGAACTTCTGGGAAGGAAAGGAGACGTTGAGTGGGAGAAGATTAAGCGGATCAATGAGAAGATCAATGATAGGAGCCTTTGAACAGCTCATTACAGAAAGGGATATGGAGGCAGGGTGCACAGGAGGACATAAAACTTCACAGAAGATATAGTTGCCTGCAATAAATAACTTCTGTTTTCTTTATAAGTATTGCCATCAAAAACAGTGCCAAAAAAGGAGGAAAAGGAATATATGACTTTTCCATGCAACTTTTCTGACACTGACTGCTTATTCAGATCAATTCAAAAAAGACAGAAAGTAGATCAGATAAGCGATTAGGCCAGAGCTTTCAAGGATTGTAAGGAGAGCACTGGTAATCTACTGATACAATCTGGTTTGCTATTAGAGAGCTGGATTTGTTGCTTATGTTAAGTAACATGTGACAGAAGAAAAATAGCACTGCCAAGAGTTACACACTGGCAAGGTGGAGAAAAGAAAATACATTGTACTGTTCATTCCCAGGGTATTACTCACTACTTTAACCTTGCCTCTGTAAAGAGGTCAAAGCAGATTACTTCTGAGCTGCCTCTTGCAACAGAGTCTCTGACAAACTTCAGATATTTTGCCAATGCAATCTTACTAATACTCCATGCACCACTCCCAATTGTAACTTTTCCACTATTGCCCATTCATGAAAATTGGTTTACTGCTTTGACTATGAAAGCAGAACCATTAAGTAACTCTTCCAAATAATCAGCAATTGTTGTCAAAAAAAACCAAATAACTATTTGTTTTTACAACTTGTTTATGATATGTTGCCTTCAAAAATCCCCCTTAAAAATGGGTGCCATTCGCTCTGTCATTGCTTATAAAGCTTTTTTGCTGATCTCTCCGTAAAGGCTACAACAGTGAAACAAGATACTGAGGACTATCCTGATCTACATTCATTTATTTGTGAGAGAGCTAGTGATCTCAGGGAACAGACTCGAGGAAAAACTTAGAAGGAATCTTTGAAGGTCACCTAGTTCAAGCCAGCTCAAAGCAGGGCTAACTTCAAAGCTGGATTATATGTTGCTTTGAACCTTGCCAAGTGATAAATATCTACGAGGATGGAGATTCCATAAGCCCTCTAAGCAATCCGCTCCAACACAACCGCTTTCATCATCATTTTTTGTACAAGCAGAATTTCCCTTGCTGCAACTTGTGACAATGGATCCTTATCCTTCCACTGCGCATCTCTGAAAAGGATCTGGGTTCATTTTCTCTAAAATCCCCTTAAGGTGGTGAAAGACAGCTGGTAGATCCCCCTCAGGCTTCTCCATGCTAACTAAATTGACTTTCTCAGCCTCTCCTCAACAAGATGTTCTCCAGCCCCCTAATGTCCTCAAGCACCCATACACTGGACTCCCTCCAGCTTAATGATACCTTCCTTGTCATGGGCTGCCCTAAACTGGGCACAGTATTTCAAATGCGGTCTTGCTAGCCCTGAGTACAGGGAAATTATCACTTCCTCCAGGCTGCTGGCTAGGTTCTTGCTAATTCTGTCAGTATAAGGTGAGCCCTCCTTGCTGCTAGGATGCATGGCTGGCTCACATTTCACTTGCTGCCCACAGGGGCTCCTGGTTCTTTCCCCAGTTACCATACAGCCACCCAGTGCTCAGCCTGTACTGATGCACAGGGTTGTTACTAATGCAGGAGGAACAGGCATCCAGTAAAAAAAGAAAATTATCAACTTGATGCCCATTTCATCCCTAATACAAGGGTTCTCTACACAGAGAATCTGTTCTTTCCGCATCAGCATTGAGAGTTACTATTCCTACTAACTTATCAGCTACATCTCGCAGCTAGTAAGCACAGTCCCTTAAATGAAGGGTTAAATCAAGACAAATACACCAAGAACTCATATGGGTCTTCATTTGTATTTATTCTTACATAAACACACAAGCACAGATACCATTTCTATGTAGACTGCTTTGGTCAGAGCAACTTTTCAAGCTAAATAGTTTTAAGAAAATATTAAAGAGTGCTTCAATTCATGTTAGCTTCTCTAGCTGTAGGCAGTCTAAGAAGCAGCAGCACAATTGACCAAAACTGTGGGGATAAATGAGTATCTCAGGATCATCCATTCCAGACAGACTTTGCCAAAGTCTGACCAGGAACACCAAAGGAATTTGTCTTTACACAGAGCTTTGAAGAAAAGCAAGGTACAAGACTAAGGTGAAGATCTGTAAAAATGCACACTTGTATAAAACAAACAAGAAGCACACATGCAAACCCTCCCAAACAAACAAACAATATAAATTTGCTATGCTGTAGTGCTCTACCCATAGTATAAAGCTTCTACAGTATGAACACATTTCTGGGTGTATGTGTTTACTGATACCTGCCAGAAAGTGGCAGAAGAAATAAATGCTACCCTTCTCTCTTTCTTCTGCCCCAGTAAACTACTCCAAGTCTTGTACAACACAATTCCAGAATTCACACAATACACAGAGGATGAACAGCTGGGGCAGCAAGTAGAACTAAGCAAGAAAGAGAACCTGAAAATACAGCTGAAAGGAAACATACCCTTGTCAAAGAACATGCCACGAGACATATAGCCAACACTGAGGTTGACCTACCCCTTCCCTCAAGGAAAACAACAAAAAACTCAGCTAACCAACTCACCCTAAGGCCTGCCAATCCCAAGAAATTGAACAGCAATTGATTAATGTTACAATGCCTTTGTAACCTTATGTGGCAAAGTCACTCTGGCATAAAAGCTCTCATAGGGTATTAAGATAGTTTAACCAAATAGGTCTACCAATGCATAAAAGCTGCAAGTTAAATAAGGAACTCATTGTTTTTCTGTCAGTGAAGACAAAGTCATTATTACAAGTCCTTTACAGGTCCTTTTAGCTTCGTAAATATAATCTGGGAGTGGATATGCATGTGAAGAGAAACAGTAAATAAGGGGGCTGTAGATAAAAAAAGCCTACTTTACCTTCTAGAGTCATAATTATCAGGAAGAAAAAAAAGTGCTTTTCAAAGGAATCTGTATTCTAATCTTCATGATGGTTTGAAAAAAAGCATCATGTTTAAGTCAGCTGCAATCCAAGATGATCTGAAACTTCTTGATCAAAATCACTTCCACTGCTCAGCATGTTAGATTAAATTAATTAGATTTGACTTACTGAGCTATATTTTTGAGGCACAGGGGGGAATGCAGCTGAAGAAAAAGCACAACTAGCTTCTGCAGCCAGAGTTACATTCCCCAAATGAATCGAGAGGATATGCAGCCCCTGGTTTTCTTTCTGGAGTTGATGCCACCATCATCATTTAATAAATAGCTGAGATAGTGGAAAGATCAAGTCAGCACTTCAGATTGATAATTTCTTGTGATTGAATGTATTGCCTATGCTTCAATTGCACTCAGACAAAAAGTTCTACAGGCAGAAGGTAAAAGCAGAAGTTGAACAGTTTATGCCATTAGATGACATGATAAAGCAAAAATCTTGATCTGGAATCCAAGTGCCCACGGTCACCACATAACCTTCTTCCCCAACCCATCTGCCCTGACTTTATTTTATTAAAACAAACAGACATCAGTACAGAGAGCATTCCTTAAAGTCATGAGGTCAGTGGTTGTTCATTCCAACAGAACGCAAGACTCTACTTGTATTCAGGATCATCCCTAGGAGAGGTACATTCACGGGGTAGGCTAGACTCCTGGTTGTTGGGTGTCTTTCAAAACCCACAGCGCATTCATTTCCGGGTCACATAAGAAATGGAGCAAACAGAAAGGTTAAATATTCATTAAGCAATTCAAATCTCTCATCCAGGGCATCAGCTGTAGGTCTGAGGAAGATCTGACAGAGTTGTAGTACCAGGAAAGAAGACTGGGAGTTTAAGAAAAAGAAAAAAGCTTAGGTTCCTAATGCCGCATTGTTTTCTTTCTAAATCAGATATTCCAGGTAAGTCCATCAGTCTTGATTTCTTCAAATACAAAGTTACTCATCCTCAACATACAACAAAAACTGTGGCTACTTTTCTAATACGCAGCTTTAGACACTGCTTGTAACATTCTGAGAAGCAGCTGCTTTTACAGTAAACCAAATTCAAATGCTCCTTTAGGAACTTCTCCAAAATTATGCAGAAAACTCTTGTTCCACAGAAGACTGTTTTCATCCTGTCCTTGTTATCCTTTTCTCAGATTCCCCTCCAATCCAATATATAACATAGCATTATCTAGCCTGAAAATCACGGTAACAAAAGGTCTGGTGTTAGCTTCATAAAGCTATCTGAACACTCCATTAAAACATCCCTAAAAACCAACATGATCAGCTCTGGAAAGCATAAGGAATAATTCACCATTGTGTTATGAAGCCTAAGAATGGAACACATACTCCAAAACACAAACTCAAATGAAAAAAAACAATTCAAGAAGTGGTATAAATTTATGAAATCTACACATAGACACTAGAAATATCAGTTAGAATTGCCAAGCTTTTACAAAACAGAAACTGACTACAAGATACTGACTGTAGTGTTATTTCCACCATGGTAAATGGTTAATTGCAGGATGCACCGTGCCTGTAAACAGTACAGGCATTTTCAACAGATTATCTCCTAGAAGGGAAACAGTGAGATAAATGGTACATTCAGTGGGAAGAAATTCAGCTATTTAACATAGCTAGAACTGGAGAAGGTTTGAAAGCATCAGTAGAAATAGATAAACGAAGGAAAATGTCATATTCCATTTAAAACTCATATCAGCTTTACGGCGTTTTTTGAAGCCCAAAGTACTACTTCTTACAGGAAAGGCGTTAAACACAAACTCAACAGTAATGCAGGAGGAGAGGAAGGAGAAGCTGACATACCCTTACAGCTTTTCGTAGGAAAACTCACATTCACGTTCCCTTAACCGGGACAAGAGGTGACAGCACCGTTCCGAAAACTTTTACTGTTATTTATCTAATACTTACCTAGCAGTAACCCATTGGAAAGTTAATTTACTACAGAATTCAATTTACTGACTTTTTCTTTCCTGCACTGGTTTCTGTTTTAAGTTTCTGTAACGAGGAGTGTTCTTCAATTGGTTTCCCTTTGACCATACCTATGGTATTTCTTTCCCCTCACAGAAACACCAAACCTAAAACCATACTCAAGGACACAGCAATTCACTTTGCATGTAATCAGACATCTAAGAACCACAGCTGGTGTTAGCTATCCCCACCAGTGCACTACCAAGCGTAACAGTAGAAGCTCGTTCTATCTTTTAGCAACCAAAGGGACAGCAAGTATTACTCAGTTTGCATCACAAGAATTTGAATTTACTATGCATTCTTTTTCTTCTAACAGCACTGTCTCTCATCTGTTCCAGAAAACATTTTCTTACAGATTTTTAACTCTCACTGCCTATTCATTTTGGTATTCTTTCCATCTCCACAAGAAATTTAATCCACAACTGAAAAGTTATCATATAACCTGCAGGTTATTCTACAACCTGTTCTTGTCATTCTTCCAATTCTCCCTTTTCCTCCTCGCTCTTGCTCATTTCTTGGGTCTGGAAGGAGCAATTAAAGAGTGTTTTATAGAACAAATGCACATATAAACCATGGAATCTTCCGGCAGAGCAAAGAAAATATCTAGCAAGCAATAGAGGGAGAACCATCAACTGACGAAGCACTGCTAAGGCTGATAGTAAGTGATACCAAGCTCTATCTCCAGCATCACTTCTTGTTTGAAACATTGCACATACACACACACACACAAAAAAAACCTTTGCAATTGTAAAGGTCTTATTATAAAGGTAATAGATATAGCTTCCAAAGTAGTTCAAGTAATGACAGAAAAATGTAATTATTTACTTGGGACCAAGTACGGTGCAGTCTGAAAGTATCAAGGAGATCATTATTTCTTAACCTAATTAAGAAATATCATCAACTAAATTCATTCCCTACAATAACAGACACCACAGCATAAATTTAACATGCTTAACTCAAACACAGTTCTTTCCATCGAGATGTTGCATGGAATATAGTTTGTAATTTAATTCTACAATACAATGAATGACTGGAAACCTTAGTGTTTCTGTCAAAAAAAAAAAAGAAACAACAAGTTTAGTACCTGTTCAGTCATTACTGGACTGCCCCTACCATCCATTATTTCTACAAGAAAGCTCCAGTGCACCTACTCAAATTCCGCAGAATGCGAAAAAGCATCTATTTACTGTTGAGGACAACATTTGTTAGCTGGATACTTATTCTGTCATATTTCCACCAGTAAAAAATGTTAACTGTCCATCCTAAATAACGAGAAGTAAAAACCACAAGCTAAATTGTGTCAGGAACTTGGTATCTGTGCAATTTATGGCAACTCAGATCCCCCACTCCTGCTCTGGACTCTTTACTGCTTTTTCATGCCATTTCAGCCAAATACCTGCTCGCAAGTAGTGCAGCCCAGCACAGGCAGATTTGTTACATGGGCGCTGAAGACCCAATGCCCCCACTATACACCCACATAGCTGTTTTACTTAAGGCCAGATCTAGCCCTAGCGCTGTGGGCCCAAGGCCTGTTATGTGACAACCTCCAACAGGCACATTTCTGAAACACAGCTTCCATTTTCATTTCACGCAGAAGAAACCCTCTGCAGCCCAAGAATGCTCCACAACATGAATCAGAATACACTAAGAGAAGATGGGGAAATTTTCTTTAAAAGAGCACTCTCAAGCTAAATAGAAAAGCTAGGATGGACCTACCTACTGAATTCAGAGCCAAGTAATCCCACTTAAGCATTTACAGAGAGTTAGTTCCTCAGCACAGCCGATTCTCCACATTTGCTCCCGTTGTGCCACGCTACTTGCTAACAGCACATACATCTCCTGTGCTGTCTGTTCCTGCTCTCACAGATACAGATGCCCACAGCTCCAGTCTGCATTACTCCACTGTCACATGTTGTTGCGGTGCTTGTGTATATGTGATACATGAACACACAGAGGTACAGCACAGCACAGAGACACCACGTGCCCTCTGCCTGACTGCTATTCATGTATTGCCTCCTCACACCTCAGCAGCTGCCAGCAACGAGATAGGCTTCTAACACTGCAGGCAGCGGCATTTCAGGGCCCCCGTAGAACTGGCCTGGTCACAGCACTACTGAAAGGATACCTTTCAGCCTTGTTTTTCAAGGAGACTGGGTCACAGGAACAAACTAAGGTCCCTCCTTCCACCAAAATTAATAGAGGTTCTTAGGTCTTCCTGAGAACTCAGGTTGCTTTCAAATCTGTTTTTGCCACTAGAATAAAAGAATATCCAGAAATACCCTACACCGACAGCTCTGAGTACTGGTATTTTTTGCTTGGTGGGGCTTTTTTTTTTTTTTCCTCCTATTTAGGGGCCAACTCTGAAATTCAAAAAAAATTCAAGAGTCATACTTTCAGAGTTGCCAATCCACCTAGTACTGATCCAGGTAAACAGCAGCATTTCAAATGTTTCAGCTACTCATATGACATAATGAGTATGTCATACTCATATGTCATACACATATGACTGAGAAAATGCAGGATAGATGAGTGGACAGTGAGGTGGGTTGAGAACTGGCTGACTGGCCAAGCTCAGAGGGTAGTGATCAGTGGCACAGAGTCCAGCTGGAGGCCTGTAACTAGCGGTGTTCCCCAGGGGTCAGTGCTGGGTCCGGTCTTGTTCAATATCTTCATCAACGACCTTGATGAGCGGACAGTGTCCACCCTCAGCAAGTTTGCTGATGATACAAAGCTGGGAGGAGTGGCTGACACGCCAGAAGGCTGTGCTGNTTCAGCCTGGAGAGAAGAAGGCTGAGAGGGGACCTGATCCATGTTTATAAGTATCTTAGTTGCGGGAGGCAAATGGAGGTGGGGAACCTCTTTTCGGTTGTCAGTGGGGGCAGGACAAGGGGCAATGGCCTTAAGCTGGAGCACAGGAAGTTCTGCACCAACATGCGGAAGAACTTCTTCACGGTGCGGGTGACGGAGCACTGGAACAGGCTGCCCAGGGAGGTTGTGGAGTCTCCTTCCCTGGAGATCTTCAAGACCCGCCTGGACGCCTACCTGTGCAACCTGCTGTAGGGAACCTGCTCTGGCAGGGGGGTTGGACTCGATGATCTCTCAAGGTCCTTTCCAACCCCTGCAATTCTGTGATTCCGTGATAATAATTCAAAGCTACATTACTCCAGATACACTATCAACAGTCTGCTTAGAATTGTGTGACAGTATTTATCTAGCAAACATTTCATCCTATTCTAGTATTTACATTAGCCAATAACACAAAGAAAATCCTGTGAATCAAGTCACATCCCAAGATTTGCTTGAAGAAAGTTCGACAAAAAGATATTCTCTCTACTGTACATCACTGTTATCTCTTTCCCATTTGCTTCTCAAATTTATTTCCTTTCAGAGTTAATAGCCAGGATTACTCCATTTTGCAGCTTCCCAGATATCCATACAATAAATAGCAGAGGATTGATTTCTGCTTCTTGCTGAGACCCAAGATGACCACAAAAATCTTCTGCTAGTGAAAAGAAGGAAATTATAAAGGCAACCTCTGTGCAATCAGCTAGCATCATTAGCCATCAGTTGTCACTCACTTTGTGCCTAACTGTAGCTAGAGATTAAATGTAGATATAAGGATTTTAGCTTCCACTAGCTGATAAGGACTCCCAAAGCCTCAGCTGTAAAGAGCACACTACGTACCACATAGCACGAGTAAGGCAATTCTTTTCTTTAGCTAAAGATGCATTCCTTCAGTCCAAGAGGGAGAATGAGATGGTTGAATAATGCTAAACATGCGCTGATTTCTACTAAAACACCCTAATCCAGAACATTTTTAAAGAAGTTGCATTGCCACATACTTTATTCAGTAATTCAGTTTTCAAATTATATGACTGACATTAAGGAATATTTACCTGCTTCTTCTTTAATAAATGACAAATCTTCTTCTGGATATGAGACTGATGGTTGCAACACTGAGCAATCTTCTGAGTTCTCTTCAGTATTAGGTGGTATATTATAAATAAATCTCTTTGCTGTTTGGTTTTTCCTTCTTGCTTTTCCAGGTTCTTGAACTGATTGTCCCTGTGAGCCCATGTCATTCCACACGAAAACTTTTCCCTCACCTTGAGATTCATTTTCAGCCATTTCAGGTGAGCTGTCCTGGACCCAACTGCAGTCATTCATTTGGTAGCTTTCCATTTGGGCCTCATCAATAGAGTAACTATCATTCTCAGTTTTTATGCTGCTTGCCAAATTGGTAAGGTTTCGTGTTGCCCAGAAGCTGGCAACTTTCTGATCCCTTGGAGACATACCATCCCTACTAACAGATCTTCTGTTATAATCCACTACAACGGTCTCTGGAGCTTCTGATTTTATACTTATGTTTAAGGCATCTTTAATGAAATTGCGGCAAGACTGGACAACCTCCGTCATCTGAAGGTAGCTGGCCACTGACATCACTTCAATGGCATTTTGGCTCGTAAGCACGAGGTTACCAGAATACAAGAAGTCCAAGATGACAGAAAAACCTTGAACAGCAACAACATCTAAATAGGTAACAGTGGTTTGGTTACGGCTTTCTTTGTTTGTAAAGCAATACAGAGTCTTAAAGAAGCGGCTGCCTGCAACCAGGATGTTCTTGTGAGCTCTGAAGACCCTCCCACTCACCACAATATTGACATCGCAAAGAATGCCTTTCTTCCTCTGTTCATTCAGTTCTTGCAGGAGCTGATAGCAGTAAGAGTTCTCATTTGGCCTGCTGTTAAAATCACAGTATCCTTCATTATTCAGTTCTGATGGTAACTCTGACTCCTGGAATTAGAGAAAAAACATAAATTAGCTCTTCATGAATGCTCTCATTCCTACAACACTATTACACAAAACTTAAGATAACGTTATTCAAGTTTTTCTTATTCAGAATCTTGGTTATAAAGGCAAACTGGAATATATAATTAAAAAAAATATTTCCATAAACTAGTAATTGCGTTCTCAGCCTGCATCCTCCTCCCATTTGGAGCAAAAACAGAACTAGCAACAACGCCATAAGGACAAAGGAAGTGAAATTTGGGCCAAGAGTAAGGTAAGGTTTAGCTGAGCATGAAGTACTTGACCTTGTTAACTAGTTTACATTAAAGATTTGGAGTCTTTCCTACGATTTATAGAGATAGTTCTCACATATTCAGTTCTTCCTTCTTCCTTAGAAATCTCCACTTAAACAAGTCAATAGCGAACCTTGATAGCTGAGTCAACATTTGCTCACGCTAAGAGATACAGTAACAATATATATTCATCTCCTGATCAGATCTATTTTGTATGTTCTGTAGAAACTATGTTACTAGAGTAGTCAAAACAGCAGGTGCACTTCCACAGCTCTACAAATTAGGCATTTTAAGGTGCTTCCTGACTGCATAGGCTTAAGATTAAATATCTAAGTGAACAGAATACTGCAGATGACTAAGAAGTTAAGCTTCCACTACATTACCTAACCAAGACTTCCTTGAATCAAACCTCACTGAAGCTTCCCAGCAACTACATCTTTAACTGGCACATAGTTATACAAACAACACGGACTCATGCTTTTCTAGGACCTTTTCAAGAAGTGATCTCAAATGTGGCTTCAAATGTTTCTCAACAGTAGTATCAGACAATCCAACACTGAGAAATGAGTTACTAAAAATTAGTTCAGGCAAATGCTGGTGAATAAGAAGAGGTTTGAAAGGGATTTTACAGCACTTTTTAACTGTTATTTAGATAATGATGATTCAGATCTGCTACAAAGCAGCAGCTAAAAGAAAGCAGAAAATAAAGACGGGCATAGTTGAGATCATGCTCATTAATTGATAGGTGATGCCATCAAGAGCATTGATGATGACAGGGCTGGTTTTTTTTTTTTTTTTTTTTTTTTTTAACTGGATCACTAAGGCTCTTTCTTCCTTTCAAGTAAGGATGGTTCAAAACTGGCTGGTTCCAATACAATTTTGGATAAGATTATATTCTGCAATATCTTTTCCTCTCATTTTCAAAAATGACACACAGACTTGAGGGGTTAGAGGTATTAACAACCCCACTACCTCAACACTGCAGGTCAGGTTCAGTCAGTGGGCCTTTATGAGCTCATAACAAACTTGGGCTAGAACATACCCTGAAGAGAAGTACAACCCTTCATGTGGTATTATGGCAGAAACTGGCTATGTAAAAAAGGCCACTTTTCACCACACAGGAATTAGTGCTTTAAATCAGAACTTGCCTCAGGTGATAATCTCATCCCAATGTGCATCACCGGAATGACAACTGAGGTCAAACCATGTCCTCCAAAAGAGATGTTTTATATCTCTAAGCAGTAAATAACATCCAACATGATCAAAAGAGAAACTTTTCACCATCACCTGCAGAGAAAATCCAGTTTGCTGTCTCAAGTTGCTTCTAAATCTCTACCTTTGCCAGAAAAAAAACTTCAGTAAAAACAAAAAAAAAGTAGCAAGAAAAGCATTTTTTTTCCATGTGAAAACAAGCAACAGATCTTTGTCCAGCCTCAGCTTACTCTTTTCTCCTTGCTCTCTGACGAACATACACGCTCCCTCTGATCAGTGCTGAAACAGGAAGCACGTCCCAGGTGTGCCAACTCAGTCTGCTACTACATTCTGATGATTTCAGACCCCGACCAACTTTGTTACTCCACTGCACAGTTTCAGAACACCAACTAGACTGACTTTGGGTTAAAACAAAAATTACGGCATTGAAGTATCGTCACTTGAGTCATGGTCAAACATTAGTGACTTTGCCTTTTGCATAGTAAGCGTCAGGTACGTGCTACAATAGTTGATAGAACTTTGTTTTCTGAGAACTCAAACACCACACAACATTTAAAAAGCATCTGCAGCAGGCCTTTTCTTTTTATGATGTTTGACTACAGAGAAGTAACAGTACATTTTAAGTGAGGATGTGTATGTAACCAACCCAGCTGAAAAATAAGTGAGATTTACGATGCATCTGCTCTTAAGGAAAAGCAGCCTGCATGACAAACAGGGCCTGCAAAGGTAGGTGCCACAGAAGCAAGGCTGAGGTCTTCATTATGAAAAGAACAGAAAGTCAAGTGAGAATAAGAGACATAATATAACGACCATCCTAAAAACAGTGCTGTGCGTTGGGGGAAAGGGATGGGTACGGAGCAGAGTGCATAAAGATTTTTTTTTTTTCCAACCAAGTGTAGTGCTGAACACAGCTGGTTAACTGCTGCTGTGGAAGCAAGCAACCTGACTGCTGCACCTCCAGCCCAATGAAAGCTCTGCTGTCTGCACAGCTCACAAGGCCACGTAACCCAAGTGTGACGCAGAGCCAGCGCCTACTCTGAGAAACATGAGAAAAATGTACTACCCCTTGGAGAGTTTTAAACATCTCCCCTCTCCACAGAGGAATTACAATACAATTCACTAGGAGGTGAAGTTAGGAAAATAATTACAGAAAAAAAAGCAAAGGAAATTTATTTTCAAATTTCTATTACCCATGTTGCGCTCGCAGCAGTCATTGGAAGGGTGCTGTTTTTCTGATGAGAATCACGAACTAGTATTTCCTTAGATGCCAGTTATATTTTCAGAATACAAACAAAAATACTCCCCTAGGTTAAGATATCTCAACACCAAACAGCTTTATCCTTGAAAACTGATAAGAAACCCAGAATAAAACAGAAGACTTTCATTCTTATTTGAGGAATTTACAGAGTAAGCCTGAAAAGCTTCACTCTGTGAGTTAAGAAGCAGTCTAACAGAGCATGAACTGTTCAGAGAAACTGAACCTGAGCAAAATATTAGTTAACTGGATACACCCGAGGACAAAAATGACTATTCTGCATGTACAGCTCCATAATTAAACCTGCCTTAAAGCCAATAGTAGCAGAAAGATGATCAAACCCATGCTACTAGAAACACGCCTGCCTTCCGCTCCGTGCCACCAGCACGCTGGCCTGGGAGCAAGAGCTGGGGGGAGCTGAACAAGAAAGCTCTAACCACAGATTCCACCCTACTGTATGTATATGAAAAGCAGTTACACCACATTTTTGTAATCCCTTCCCTATTACCACACCTTGCTCTACAGTATCTTTTCTGTGCAGCCAAATTAATTCTGATCCTGAAAAACTGATCCTGTAACAGAGTTTAGCCATCAGCAATTTCTTAAGCACGTGTGGCTACAGAGGGAAACGACTTCAGCAAGCAGCCCTACCAGCTGCCTGCAGGCTGCCTGCTGCCGTTTCTCATGCTGCCGCATCCCTCAGAATCCTCACAGCCATTTGGAACTGCTACGCTAGGTGCCCCACACCCAACCGAGCAGCTCCGTGCCTGGTAAGAGTACCATACAGAAAGGGTAACTGATGGTCCTTACTCTGAAGGCCTGACTTCAAGGATTTTCTCTGCTCAGAGTAATTCAAGAAGTTAACTTAGAACACTACGACACAGCTTTACATCTGAAGCACGACTCCTATTCATCACTGCTCACACAAAGCAAACAATTACAGTTCAAATGGAAAAAGTAACACATCAAAGGCCTTCCTCCTTTTGGAGAGCTTCTGCTTTAAACCAACATGCCTGGTAGGCTGGAGAAAGCTTTTCTGGCAGCGCTTCCAAAGCTCAGCTTCAAATTATGCCCACAGAACAGAGCATTTTCAGCAGCAGCTCTAAGGAAAGGACCCAACAACAGACAGCAAATCTGCAACTCATAGACCTAAATTCATTGCAGAACTAAAATCTTCTGCAGTGATTTATGAATAAGTTTCAATTTTATTTTTTAATTAAAGAAGAAAGGTTGTTGTGACAAGAGTCTATTCAATAAAAAACTGAAGGTGGTTTCAGGCTGGATTATACCTTTCCTTAAGCTGTGACATGGAAACATAATTTTAAAAGCTAAAGCCAAAAGAAGAGAGTGAAGATTTTTGTCTTTGAAAGAAGCACCGACAGCTCCAGACCCTCGAGTTACAGCAGCTGCAACCACTTGGGATGGATTTTGGCATTCCAAATTAAACGTATCCCAAAAATACACCGAAATCATCACTCACTTCTTCACTAGGGCAACATCCAGCAGACCTTTAGAAACCTCCACCACTTTACTGTCTCAACACCTACAATTTCCTTTTCGCACTCCAACAGTGGCACTGTGCCATATGTTTATTAGCAGCTGCTAAACATGCCCTGCAGTTGAAGCTTGTCAAGTCAAGAATGCATATGCGTTGTCTCTAAGACAAAGACGGCAAGATCTCTCCCAAATGTCATTAAATTTAAAAGGCTTTGCTGCCTCATTATGTGTGTTGGAAATACGGGCAGGGTACAAATTACCTCCTGTTGTTCCAAGTATCTGGTATCAAGGCATTAAGAAAAACAGGGCTATTGTTTCAGCATTAGGTTAACATATGGATCCAGAGAAGTGGAAGTACTAGTACAAACGTGAAAGGGCATAAAAACTAAATAATAAGCACAAAGAAAACACTGATTCTTAATCATATTTACAGTAAAGCAAGTGTAACGCAGAAGTGCACCACTAAAAAACCTACAGTGACTCTTGGAAAAAAGAAGTTTTGTAAGAAGTTTCTAACTCCAGAGCAGTTGCACAGGGATGCACCCAGCACTGTTTTCTACTCAAAGCCACCACTCTTTCTAGGGCTACTCGACAGACGCTTACTTTGTCCAAACCTCACCATTAACGAAGTACAAAAGAACCACTGACATCTACTGTTTCATTCATGATTACAGCCACTACCTTTTTTTTTTCTCCCATAGACTATCAGTGGTATAAAGGCAGAGGCTCATTTTTATGAAGATCCCCATGACAATGACAGGTTAATCTTCAAACAGAAGTAATACTTGCGTTGACGTTCAGGCTACTGTGATGTGCAAGCCAGAATTGCTCTCTCACCTCCCTTCTCCTCCTATCCCCGTCCTCATGACAGAGCAGGGATAAGAGGACAGGAGGAAAGAGTATTAAGTTTAGTAAGAAAAAACCACTAGCAATATGTTTTATTTACAGGTAGCCAAGGAAAGTAAGAGAAAATTCCAAGTGCGACACAAAGTAACAATCCCGAGTGGGCTAGGAGGCCACAGTGTGACAGGAGGTACCTCTGCAGTGACCCTGCACAACAGGACGCTAGGGAATACACCACACCAACATTAAGTAAAAAGAATGCTTTCAAAATAAAGAGAAAATAAATCACAGATGAGAGTTCTGAAATAGCAACTGAAGGCATTCAGGGTGAGTTGGGCCAAAATACTGCAGAGTAAATAGGAGAGCTGAGATTGCAGGAAATTGATAAGGCGACCCACTGCCACGCGGCGTGCCTAACAGCGGCCATAGGAACACGGTGGGAAGGCTCCCTGGGATGGCGGCTTTTGTGAATCCCAAACAGCATTTTGGATAACTGACATTACTTCATGCACCATGAGGTTTTCTTAGCAGTCCTGCTGGAGTTTCACAGAAAACTCATGTTTGTTTTCCAAGAGGCTCTAAGCAAGCCCACACTGACCTAACATTTTATCTGCTGTCCTGATAGCTTACCCAAAGATTAGGGCAGGCCCTGAGCTCCTTAAGGTGCTCAAGCAACATGCTCACTTTGAGCACTGCAAGCAGGACTCCGGGCACATCCAGCAGCCACGGCGGGTGCTTTAGGAAAAGCCCAGCTCTAAGGGGTGGGAACAGAGCCACCAGGACTGCCTGCAGCCGACAGCCCCAGTTGGAAGCTCGGGGCCAGGCAGCCTGGGGAAGGAAACGGGACTGCTCTTGAGAACATGTGCGGATGAAGAGCTCAGCGCCAGCCCTGCCTCGTTCACAGGAGCAGCCAAGAACTACAGTAACGTTAAGTTCTGCGGGGAACAAAGAGTTTCGCGAATCCGAAAGCGCTAGGAGAGAGCTGGCATATCAACGCGGCTTTCAGGAAACCACATGTTTATCTCAACCAGACACCGCGCAATTGCAGATTTCTGCCCGACCAGCCCGACCTAACGCAGCGCGTTCGGGAAAAAGACCGAAACGACGGAGCCCGGAGCGCAGGATCCGCGCAGCGACGGCGGCGACGGAGCGGCCGCGCAACGCCGCGCAGCAGCGCTTGCAGAGGCGGCACCGCTGGCCGGACACTGCCCTCCCTCCGCCCGCACCGCAGGAGGAAGTTGTAACTCGCGTCCGTAAATCAGTGCAGCAGCAGAGCGAGGGACGCGCACGCAGCTCCCGCGTTCCCTCCGCGAGATAAAGGGCGCGGGGGGGCGCGCGGGGGCGGAACGCGCGGGGGCTGCGGGGCCTCTCGCGGTGCCGGGAGCCGCCGGAGGGGCTCACGCACGTGGGCGGAGGGGAGAGGGAAAGCCAGCGAACCGCCGAGAGGGCAGCCCGCCCGGCCCCGCCGCGTCGCCTACCTGCTCGGCGCCGCCCGGCTCGTTGAGGCGATGCTCGGCGGAGAGGTGGTGCCGCAGCAGCAGGGCCCGCTTGTAGTTGCGGGTGCCCTTGCAGAGCTCGTCGTGGCCGCCGGGCACGGGGCCGCCCGCCAGGATCAGCTCGGGCGGGGCGGCGGCGGCGGCCGCGGCGGTGCACCAGGCGCAGGACATGAGGCCGGTCTCCTGGCAGTAGTAGAGCCAGGGGAACTCCTTCAGCCAGGAGCCCTGGAAGGAGACGTGCAGCTTCTGCAGCAGCGACTTGGGCCGGGCCAGCGGGAAGTGCTTCACGCTCTCCCCCTCCCCCGCGCCCACGCTGCTGCCCTCCGCCTCGTCCCCGCCGTCGCCCCCGGAGCGGCGCCCGCTGCTGCAGCTGCCGCCCTCGGCGCCGCTGCCGTCGCCCAGGCTGCCCGCCTCGCCGTCCTCCTCGTCGTCGCTGCTGTCGCTGAGCGAGCCGCCGTCCCGCGCCGGCTCCCGGCCCTCCAGCAGGCCCTCCGCCTCCAGCCCCTCCAGCTCCAGCTCCTCGTCCGCCCCACGCCCGTTGAAGGCCTTCCGTGGCCAGGCCGGGGCCTCGCAGCCCGCGGGGGCGCCGGAGGGGCCGCCCGGGAGCCCCCCGCCACCGCGGAAGGCCAGCGTCCGCCGGTTCCTCTCGGCGGGGGGCGAGACGGCGTCCGGGGGCGGCGGCAGCAGCTCCAGCTCCTTCTCGTCGCCGCCCGCCTCCGGCTCCTCGGCCTCCGGTCCCTCCGGCTCCGCTTCCTCGTCCGCCCCGCGCCCGTTCGCCGCCGCCTCGGGCTCCGGCCGCTCCCAGGCCTCTGCCGCCCCGGG
>WBMW01006320.1:708525-788143 GCA_013396635.1 Penelope pileata
ACAGCTGCGACGCGTCACGCGCCCCGCCCCGCCCCGCCCCGCCCTGCGCGGCGCCGAGGGGGGTGCGCGCCCCTCTAGCTCCTTCCTTCCTCCCTCACAGCCCGGAGGGGCCGCGGCGCCCCGCTGTCGCCCCGCGCACGCGCAGGGCCCCGCGGCTCCCGGTGACTCGGCCTTCCACGCCGGTGCGGGGCCGGTGCGGCACGTGCCGCCGCGAGGGAGCGGCCGTTGGTGGCGCAGCGCGGACCGTTAGGTGCAGCGCGAGTCCGGCGCGTGCGGCGCGTCCCGCGCGGGGCTCCGTGGGAGCAGCCAAGGGAGGAGGGCTGCGAGCGGCCGAGCCCTCCTCCCCGGGCTGCCCCCGCGAAGCGCCGCGCAGGCGGAGGGCTCGAAGCGCGCCCCTGGGGCCACGCAGCCCCTCGGTCGGTGGGGCAAAGGGCAGCGGCGGGGCCTGGCTGTGCCACCGCCGTCAGCCCCTCGCTGGGAATGCTGTGGGGAGAAGTATCGCCATCCCAGACAGAGCAGGCAGCTGCTCGGAGGGAGGGCTGTACAGGCTCCCGTGGGGCTTACTGCACTCGCACAGTGACACCAAGGCTCGGGAGCATTTTGAGGCACACAGGCAGGAACCCCTGCGCAGCTCTCAGGCCTTGAGGGCAGCCCAGCATGGGGAGGTCAGGGGCCATGCCCAGTGGGAGTGCCTCACTCAGCACCATCACTTACAGGGCCTCGAGATACTGGTTTAGCCCCAAAATTGTCTGTTCCGGCCACAAATAGATGGAGCAGTTTGTGGCTGGGATCATTAGGAGGTGAGGTCACCCTGAAGCTGATGGTGCTGCTGCCGTGCCCCCGGCTCGCAGCACTCGGGCACCCTGGGATCACACCACAGCTCGGGGAGCAGCACGGGGAGCAGCACGGGTCCCACTCACCCCAGCTCCATGTGCTCCGTGCGGGTCAGAGCACAGCAGCCCTTTGTCCCCAGGTTGCAGAGAACAACCGCAGAAGAACAGGGCTGCAGATGTCGAGTGGTGTGGATCCGTGCAGTCAGCAGTAGAAGAGATGCTCCTCTGTGTCAGAGCTCCCAGGGAACTGGCTTTTTCTTCAGCATCCTGAAGCCGTTGTGAAAGAAGTGGCTTAAACCTTTGAGGATAGTTGGCAAGAATGCTGTACGTGTTGTACGTAGTGCTGTACGGAACAGTGCTTTCCTCCTCCCGAAGAGTGACTTGGGAAAAGTGATTTCCCAAGTGATTGGTATTTCTACCAGGTACTTGGTAGAAAATTAACTTCTGCTGGTTGAGATTAAGAAAATCTTTCTAGAATTGCAGGGATGAGGGGAGAACCAGCGATGGATTAACACAACGCTGCCAGAGGCAGTGTCAGGTTTCCAGGAGAGGAGCAGAGATGCTCTGCCTTTGGGGAGAGGTGGGAGGAGAGGGGAGATGGAGCACGGTGGAATTTGCTGTGCCTCAGCGGGGCACAGGGTGGAGGTAGCGGTTCAGATCCGGCTCCATCGCCGCGGAGGGTTCCCAGATGCAACCTCTGTGCAATGCAAAGCAGAGAGGCATTTCCTAAACTCCGAGGGTTTGTGATGTGTCGGTGCTTTCCTATTCCCACAGCATACGATCCTTGCCTCTCAGTGTCCGTCAGCTGACGGGCGCCTCAGCACTCCACGTTTGAATTTCTCAGCCATTGGAAATTATGCTGTTCTCAAGAAATGCTCCCTGATGTGGGTTCTGCCTCACTAAATGTTTAAACTGGAAGGGGTTGCAGTGAGCTTTTGTTAAGGATCTCTGCTGGGATTCACACTGAGGGAGGAGACTTGGTGCAGCCGGGAGCAAAACCCGCAACTGGGGCTGGAATGTTTAAAGCATTCCCCGTGGGTGTGTAGGGGTGCACTGGGGTGCTTAGGAGGCATGAGAGGATCTGCGGGATAAGAAGCTGTAGGTCCCTGCATTGGAGTGCAAAGATAATCTGTGTTTGAGTGTGCGGATAATCTAGAATGCTAATAAAATTGATAGAGAATCATAAAATAATTTAGATTGGAAGGAACCTCTGGACTTCAAAGCAAGACTGACCTCAGTTACATTAGGTTGCTCAGGGACAACATCTCAGACTCTCCTGGGCTGTTTGCTCAGCAAACCTTTAGTAGCGTAGCTCTTCCCAAAACACCTCGCCAATCCCCTGCTTTCTCAGCTCGATACAAGGGATTCCACCTCCGTTCTGTACACTCAGCATGGGGAACTTGATGGAATCACTGCGACAATTAATTGGTCTGTAATGCCTCTGTGACACCAGAATTCAGGGTGAATTTGATTCTTCACGAACACAGGTCACACCCTCTCACCCAGTAATGTTAACTTTTTCTTAACACTCTTGTCATTAATGCATAACAATTTTAAGACCTCTTATCTTCATTGCAGAAGTCTTTGTTTTCAGACTGCTTTTTTGCAAGTGAGACTTTATATTATATTCATGATGGGACTAAATATTTCAAAAATTATCCCGAGATGCTGTAGCAAGGATGCATTTCTTTTTTAGTAACATTAATTTGCTGTTTCTTCATCAACAGTTTTTCAGTTCCCCTACCAAACCCCCATGCCACTGAGGTTCACATCTGGAGATAACCACTGATGTATACCTCATGGCAATTTTTAACGTGCCTTTCCCCCTGTAGTCTCTTGAGTGTCAGTAGTGTTTACTGCCAAAGTCTGTATAGTCAGACATCAGCTGGGATCTCGTTCCTTTTCCACTCTGACAAGACAATACAGGAAAGAACTTTTCTCTGGTTAACTCCCTAGTCCTGTAGCTAGCACATGCTGATTTGTTCAGTCTGGAATCTAATTCTCCAGTTACAACATTCAGCCTTCGTATTTCTCTGATAACCCCTTGGTTCTTTCTGCTTCTTTCTCCTCTGTTACAGAAAGACTTATGAATCGCCCACATTTCATTGGTAAAAAGTCATCAACTGATTTATCTTCCTGTGAATGAAGAGCTCTCATGCCTCATGTGAGAGAGCAGAATTTACAATTGATGCATCGCGTTCCACGTGCCGCTGCAGGGTGCTGGTTTGCACCACAGCTAGAATAACGCACACCTGAACTGTGCTGGTGCTGATCACTGGCATTCCTTTGTTCAAAAATGGTTAATGGAGCATAACAGTAGGAAAGGCAGTGAATATGGCATCAAATCCTGTTTATTGCTTCATCTGTGTGTGTGTATATATATGTGTGTGTGTATATATGGGGAGAATGAGTTATAAAACTGCTTAGAGGATGGGTATCATGACTGATAAATTTCATATGTAATCTATTTAAAGTCCATTCCGTCAAAACATCTAGATGTGTGTTTGTTCGTTCTGCTGAGTTAGGGTTTCTGTGAACAAACTGCAAGCTCCTCCACAACGAATAAGGTCTCCTGGTTATAGATGATAGAACGCGTTGTGTGAGACCCTGAGGATTAAATTCTCAAACCTCCATGATGTAGAGTACCCTGTTGATTTGGGACAGTGCGCAAGCCACAGGGGCAGTGAGCTTTTGACACACGTCCAGTATTCCCTTTTGTTGCTGCTGAGGAGAATCTTTGAAGTCTGAAGCAACAGAATTCGGTGAGAAACAGACCGTGGTATGAGAGACGTTGTGCATTTCCAGTGTATCCCAGTCATTGAATTTTCAGCAAAATGCTACTGAGACTTACAGCTTGTTATTTCTGGAGAGAGTTGTGTCCCAAAATTCCTTCTGCGACCTAACAAACGCTTTCATGATGAAGCTAGCTCTTCTGAGATGTCTCCAAAGAGTGATGAGATCTTATCCGTTCTTAGAGCATATTTCTGCGATGGGTGTTCGTACAATAAAGTAAAGAAGATTTTCTTTTTAAAGAGGGTTGAAATTGCACTAACGTGTTTTGTGTTATTGGAAATCTCTGTTCTTAGACGTATTAATGCTTCAGATCACATGCTCCTGGGTATTAAGGGGTTTTTGAAGCTAGAAATTCACTAATAGGAGAGGCGTTTCTGTCTCTCAAATGAAAGCGTTACTCTAGAGAATACGATTATTTGCTGTGGAGATCACACAACAAAGTGAGCACATCTGAATTGGAGCCTTATTACCGTGGCAGAAGTGAATGTCCATTTGTCCTGATTTATCAAAATTGGAAAAATAGCTATAGCTGAAAATAGGCGGTGTAAGCAGTCTCTTTATAGCATGAACAGCACTACTCCACAGAACAAGTACCAGGGAGAGAAAATAATGCTTGAAGCTCGCAAGGAAGGAAGGACTCGAAAACCTCAGTGCCCTTGCTGGTCTGAGGCTACATCTGTGCTGCACTCCCAAGTGCAACCAAAGTGGATGTACGTACATACGTAGAGTTTGGCAGCACACATTTGTCTGTCTGGGCAGTACTGGCTGTCCTGGGAAGGAGTGTGTGCTGTTCAAGCTGACACAGGCACATCTGGTCATGTCACAATCCTTGCTTCCAGATTACAACTGGAGAAAACTTTGGAAAGTATAATTCCCAATAACAGAAACTCACACATTTGTAAACTCCCAGCAGAGCGTTTGGATTACAGTCAGTGGTGGTTTCTGTAGAAAAAAATGAATTCAAATTGAGTTTGCTGTTATTCTTCTTCAGATACCTTGTAGGAAGGTATCTGGAAACCAGGACATACAGTGAATTACTTAATTCCATACAATCACAGCTTGTGACCGTAGGCAAGTTAAGAAGGTATTAAAATCTATCATCTGTCATTCAATAATTGTTCCCTTGCACACTTAGTGCACAGCAAGGAGGAGATAACCTAGTCCACAGCGGAAGAATTTTAAGTATCCTTGCATTACTTTGTATCACGTTTGCTGCAGAATAAAATATGCATAGGGACAAGCGTTACAGGAGGTTGTAGCTTGTACGTACTGGTGAAGCTCTGGACAGGTACTGTGTTCCAGATCTAACTATGCAGTTTGAAGATTTTGCCATTTTCCATCTTTGATGCTGTGATTGCTACTGCCATAGCTCTGCTGATAAAAGGATTTGTTTAAGAGCTCTTTAATTTGCTCCAGGCAAAGTGAACAGGTTAGTTTAAACCCTTTTCATTGACTAATCCATCTGACTTGTCGGAAGCACGTGAGGGAGTGCTCGCGTAATTTCTTTTGCCAACAGAGCTGAGGGGGCGGAAGCTCTCAGCAGAGGAGTGGTAAGAAACAACTGGGAGAATGATATTGTCAACATCTGGCACACCTGTCTGTAGACTTAGTGCCAGTGCATGACTTAGTCCTGTATGCGCTGTGAATGTTACAACTCTTCCAAACACATTAATGCCTTTTCTGTTACACAAGCTTGGCTTAGCTCCCTTTAATACTAAGTACTTTTGTATTGCCCCAGCAATGTAAAACAATTTGAAAGTGTTCAAAGATGTAATTTATACTCTTTTATTTGAAAGTCCTTAAAGATGTAATTTCTACACCTTTTAAAGCCTTCTTATTCTTCAAAACAACATGAAAAGGGTCTAAGGAGTGAATGCCAACGACTGTAATCCTGCAGAATTAAATCCATGTTTTTTTTCCAGAGCCTCAGCCCCGAACTCAGTGTGCCCCTCAGCCAGATGGCAGTCCATCTGAGGGCTTGGTGTCACATGGATTTTGTACCACTGGAGAGAAGCTCACATTATGGAGCAGGTTCCAGCATTCTTCCCTCATTTGCAAGTTTTCTCATGCTCACTGTGCATGTGACTCCTCTTATTTTTCAGCCTACAGGAGTTGAACGTTTTCCCCCACTTTTTTATTTTACTTATGGACAGCGCTGTTATTTGTTTTAGTCAGTCACCTGAAGCCTAAATGAAAAATACCCTTTTTTTCAGCAAAGCATTCGAGCATGTGCTTGCCTCTAAGTAAGTGTGTTTTCATGTGCTTCCATGAAGAAAGGACATAGGGATTTGCTAAAGAGATTTTTTTCTGGAGTAGGACTGGAAGAGCTGGCATGAAGCATTCTATGAGGAGTGGAAATATGCTCTCTTTGGGGCCAAGTGCTTAGGCTATGAATTTATTTCCTTCTGTATTCCTATGGCTGTAGCTATGGCTACTTTAGCCTTAGCAAATGCATTGAATTCCTTCTTAGTTCTAGCCCTCTTTTAAAGTGATCTGTCCTATTTTTACCTAACACTTGTTGAATCCCTCTTATTAAGGTCTTTCTGATCCTTTTTGTCTGTCTTGTGGTTTGGCCTTTACTCTGAATGCAGATCAGCTCCTAAAGCCAGTACCTTCTTGGTATTTCATGTCTTTTGTTTCTTTGATGGTTCTCCTTAGCAGTCCTGTGTTTCACAGTCTGCATCTTGGACAGATGTGCTTTATCAGGGAGTGAATGAGCTGTGAAAGATGCACTCTAATCAAGGAGAGTGCAAAGCTCCTGCTCTGGGTATTTAAACAACAGCACTTTCCCTGTGGCTTTGATCAGTGCCTGTTCAGTCAGGGTGCAACCTCCCCCTGACTTTCTGACTGCTGACTTCAGGTAATCTGATTTTTTTGCCATCTTTTTGTTACGGTATCTGCTTTCCATCTCTTGTTTGTCTAGACGACCTTATACCTTTTTGCTGATTTCTAAATCTACCAGCAGATCAACAGTACTCTTTCTTCACCTTATCAAAGTTCGTAAGACATCTACCTGTCTCAATTAATTTGTCCTCATATTAATTAGTGAGCACTTATTACAGTGATCATGGGCTGCAGAATCTCAAATGAGTGGATTTAGTCCATGCAGTAGTGAACAAGAGTGATATTTGGAAATTTTGTTTATTAAAATGTCCTTATAGGACAATGTTTGTGAATCCCCATCTTAGAAGGAGTTAGGGAAACAACAGAAAGGAAACACATTTGTTGTGGCACCTTTTGCTAAGTGCAACTCTACACTACAGCCATAATTATATTTCCTGAAGGGAATTCAAGTGGTTCTTAGGAACAGTTTTGCAGGATATTTTTTATCACTCAGAAAATGAAGTTTATAACAAAGTTCCTTAAACAGAGTGAAATCAGTCAGTAAGGATGCTAATACCAGGTTAGTAAGGAACAGGGTCAGCACTCTCAAACATGATTGATAACATATTCACTGTAGGGTGCTGCATTTCTACCATTGCAAGTTTATGGCCACTGCTGATGCCAGACATGGTTGTAGAAGTCTTTTCTTCTCCCAGTCTTGCAGGTGATGCAGAGACATGGCTGCAGCGCAGCCACAATGTAACTCAGGCAGGGAACAAGGGGAAGAGTGTCAACTTAAAGCAGATCCTAGGAAGGAGGAACAGCGCCTGCTGAGGCCTCCCTGCAGAGATTTGGGAAAAGCTTTCCCCATGGCCAGCAGCTGCACTGTCCGTAGAGCTGGCCCTGAGCCCAGGCAGCCAAACCCCATGATACGGAGCATCCGGGGAGGATGGGAGTGATGCTCAGTTTTGTCCCCTTTACACTCACCAGTCATTTGTTCTTTTCCCAAAGCAGGCTAGTGTGACAGAAGCATTCCTTAGCAAAGCTAACCACCTTTGCACACTCCTCATGCCATCCTTCCTAACGTGTTTCCCAATCCTGTTAAAGCCTTCAGCCATACCAGCATGCTCCTCTCCATGCAGTGTGCTGCATGGGCTTTACAGTTCAGTGTTGGTGACCTTCTGCCTACTGCATTCCCCTATTCAAATTATAACTTTAGCAATACCTATGGCCATCTGCGAGTACCTTGTTTACTGCCTGGCAAGGCGTTGCCCATATATTTGTGGCTGTTCTCTTTGCTATGGCATGGACCTGGAGCATGTCCCAGCAGCATCAGCAGCTCTGTGTGCTGCTATCCTTTTCTTTTTCACCTCCTGCTGACAGCAGACAGTTTCTGTGAGCTATTGTTGGTGCCTGCCTGAAGTATTCTTGCTTAACATCTTATTTCCCGCCTCTCTGTGGTATGGATGAGTGATTGGCCTAAGCGATTAATCTGTATACCTGAGGCTGCAACCTTACACTGCTGCAGGGAACAGCTGTTTCCTGATGGATGTTTGAGAAAGTCATGTCAACTTTTACTGAGAAGGAAATCCATTTTTACAGTACTGCTGAGATGTGAAATCTCATGCTTGGAAAATTAGGAAAATTCAGCCTTACCTCAGTGTGACTATTCAGACTTTTCTGCAAGTTGTAAGTAAACTGGAAAACATTTGATTATTTGTGTGTGAGAGAGTGGATGAGGTTACAATACCACTTATCTTAAATCAAATTGTCTGCTTGACTTTCTGTAAGTTTGTTTCATAACTGTTCTTAGAGATGAGGCGTATATCACATCTGAACTAATTTTGTCAAAGCAGAGTAAACTAAAAACGCCTTGCAGGCATATATACACACACGAATTTTAAGAATTAGAACCGGTACCTTAGAAATATTTTGATTTGATTTAGGGAGGCAACACTTTCAAAACTAAGTGCTGATACCAAACTGCTTAGCACTGGTTGCCCAGCACAGCAACACACTCATTTAGATGGTTCAACTGGGGTTTTGAGGACACGAGATGATGGCACCAACCCTTGGGTCAAAAGTCTCAGCAAGATGGAAGGTGTGTTCACAGAAAAATTTTGAAGAATTTACATGCCCACTCTGGTTTACTTTGTGGGAATGCACCATCCCACAGTCAGTCAGTTCAGTCCGCACTTTGGGAGAAACTCTGTTGTGCTTTTTTGCTGATACCCAAATGGGGGATCATAAAGCAGACAATGTTTAGTCATCTCTCTTTGGCTGGGAGACTCCTGTGCTGACATATCTGCTTTGCTTGTTCTCATATTGCTACCACCCCTGGGCTGGATAACAGCCCCACAATGTACCTTTATGAGATTCTGGGCACCAGGGACATCCACATAGCATGAGAAGGTCACAGCAGCTCTCCACACCAACAGAGCTTCTTTGAAGTACTCTTGACAACTACTTTAGGTGTTGCATTGGCTTATGGAATACAGACAGCAACTCAAGATCTTAGTGTTGTTAGCATGTGGTATTATCAGAGAACCATGATCTGGGTAGTGGTATCTAAAGATTTTTGATTGCTCACCCCTATCAGTAAAAAATTCTGAGCATGCACCACCCGTTATATGTATATTTAATTTGTGAATTTTATACATACATTACTGTATTAATATGCCATGTCCAGTATAAACATATGCAAAAATAGAAATTACAGAAGGATGCAATAAAGACGATATAAATACGTTTAAAACTTATTTTATTTACTAATGGTGAAAGAAGTATTTTCTTCAGAAACTCCAGTGGACTTCTCTTGCACACGCCCTGGGGTGCTTGCACCCTGCTTTGGAGACCACCAATCTGGAAGATGGGCTAAAGCTCAAGACAGAAAAGCAAGACAAAGATCAAGAAAAAACTCTTTAGGCTCAATGTACTCCACTGAGGAGGTTAAAGGCTTTTAAAGTCTGGTCCCAGTATGGAATGAACTCCCTCAGGAGCTGAAGAATATCACAAAGATCATCATCTAAATGTAAACAAGATTTCTTTAACCAGCCTCTATGACATAAGTGCATTGCAACATGTACATTAAAGAGGAGCACCCAAATTATCAAAGCAAATCATTCCACAAACCTCTCCCCTGGGGCAGAGGAAGGGAGAACAAACAACATGTTGCCTAATGCACTACTGGAAAGAAATTGGGTACTGCTGCGAGAACAGGAATAGACTTGTGTGGAATAGAAAACTCTATTTGTTACTGTTTCCACTCAAGATTAAATATCTACATCAATATGAATGAAATGTTTATTTCAGGTCAACAGGCATTATATATTCATTTCTTAATTGGATACCACTTGTTTAGGATTCTTCTATTGTTTTGTTCCTTCCGCAGTGGGATCCTGACTGTGGAACTGTGAGTAATTCGCTATAAATCATTGACTCTAGCTGTGTCTGGCTGTAAAATAGACTAATTTACTGAGCTCAATTTAAGAGCCTTTTTTGGGTCATATTTCAGTGCAGCTGAACGGTTTTGTTGGCACAACTCTAAATATAAATCAATCTATATACTACAAAAATTGGTTCAAATAACTATTCTGAGCCAGATAAGCAGTTAATACACAAAATAGTGCACCTAATCCTCCCCAGAGTAAGGTGAGGTAGACTACTGTTCTACTTGAAGGATGAAGTTTATGTCATCTTTGATGCCTGACTGACTCTCCTACTCATTGCACAAGTTGGGATGAACCTGTAGTCAAAACCTGCTTTGCCCTTTACACAAGGGAAAGCAGTGGGAAAGACAGGCTGTGTGCTCCTGCCTCGTGTACAGCAGCACATTCAGCCAGGCCCTAATTTGCAGGTGCACGTAAGAATGGGAAAAGACTAACTTTATGCTTCATGCACCACTTTTCTGACTCTGACAAGTATGCATTCTGGGTTTTAGAAATGATTAGGGCTTGGCAGAAACTTGTGTTTTACATTGGAAGATGTACATTGTAAAAAAAAAAAAGTCATCAGAATTTCAATGGGAATTTTTAGATTTTATTTTATTTTTATTTTGTTAGGCTGATGTTCCTGTATTACAGCTCTGCTATAGCACAATGCTTTCCCTCCAACCACCCTGCCTGGTATGTTACGGGAGATGTAGTGTGACCAGCTTGCCACGCCTGTGGCAAAGAGCAGAGCATCTTCACTTGAAGCAACGAGCTCTTTCAAGTTAACGAAAGTTTAGTATTGAGATGACTGGAAACAAAGATTTTTAGCATTGTTTCAACATGACTCTCTACCGTGAAGTTTCCTGATTAAAAGCTTTGCACTTTGTGTTCTGCCCTTTTCCAGGATGTACCTTTAAATAGCCATATGCATCTCCCGGATTCTTGGAGTTTGGGAGAGTTACTGTCGGTGAAAAATGCAAACAACTGGGTTGGCTTCTGTAACAATCAATAAAGCTGCAGCGGAATTTACATCTATCGCTGAAGTCTGATTCTTGGTGATGAATAAGTAGTGGTTAGTGCTGGTTTTATGCAGGAAATGCTGAAATGCCAGCTTTCTTTGGGATGATAAAGCAGGATGAAAATGGATACTGACACTTCCTGATTTCCCGGGGGAATAGGATTCTGAATTTAACTTCATGTAAAAAAAAGTCTTCCTTGACGAGTTATGCATAAACCTATCACTTAACTTTTCCCAGGTATTAAACACCCCTTCTGAAGCTGATCTGGCTATGAGGTAAGGCATTTTGTTTGATATTTCTGCAACATTTTGAGTAATAGCTCAGTAAGTATGCTAGCAACTTGCCTCTTGTCCGGTCTTTCATAAATAATGCATGTTTTGTATCAAAGCCAATATTTTAAATCTACAACAGGCATAGAAGTCACAAACAAGTGTTCATGTGGGAAAACAAAAATGCAAGATTGATTCTGTTAGTATGAACTATTTGAGTCTTGAATGTATTAATCCCTGTTTCTGAACAACTGTTAACTCTGAAAGCAAAAAGCCATCAAATTAAGATATGATGGAAAGTACACTGAACATTTGTGACTAAAAGAATTGTGACATTCTACTGTTTCTAGAAGTATGTCTGAAGAAATTAGTAAATCATTTTTCAACATTACTCAAACGTCTGTTGCAGAATTATTTTTTGTTTTTGTTTTGTTTTGGTATGCTTTTCTGAAATCCTTGGCTAAAACATTACCACTGCCCTTCTTTGGTTATATTTCTCAATTAACAAATGCACTTAATGAATTTTTCTTCTCTTTTGAGTGAATTAATTAGTTCTTGACAGTGCAATGTTTTGAAAACAGAACTACCTAATGTGAACTGCAGTAACCCATGACTGCTCCTGAAAGTCTAATCAAAATTGTGTTTGGTATAACTCATCTGTGAACAACCCTCACGTGTAATGGGTTCTTACACAGTGGAAATTTTGCTTCAGACTTTTGGAAAAGAATCCTTGCTGAATGCTTCTGCAAATCTAGTGTGATTTTGGTTTACCCTCATCTTAAAAATAAAATAAAGAAAACCCAGTCAGATTGTCAAGTTACAGAGGAAATTAAATCATACAGTGTTTCCCCACTCTCACTCCCTCACCTACCAGCAAAGGTGGTTTCACACTTTTTACCAGAAGGCTTTTGGCTGGTGTGTGCAACCCAAAGAACACAGATGCAGACTCGCTCCTTTGAACTGAGACTGAACGCAGCTGCTGTCTGTGCTGGAAGCAGTCACAAGAATGCTCTAGTATTACACAGCCTGGAGGGCGCGTTACACCAGGTGATGCTAATGGGGAAGGCTACAGATCCTTTAGCTGCTCCCTGCTTCCCTTCGCCTCCAAATGCATTTATCTTTGGAAACTACTGTTGCTACTTCTACTCCTAGTAGTGTTAGTAGAAATGCTGTGGACTACCTTCATGTTCAGGAGAAATGAAACTGCAAATGTGAGTGTCCTGTTCCAATTAAGCATTCAGTGGCATGAAGCGTAGGCAGACTGCACCACCAAAGCCTGCTTTCAGAGATCATTTATCATTGATGAGATGTCCTCTTCAGCGTCCTGTATGCCTGATTTAATACCTTATGAGTTAACAGGGCAGCTAAATGCAGGAGTGGAGCAGCCTCCTTTCCATATCATGTAGGGCAGCAGGAAGAACAGAGGTGGAGTGAGTCTGCAAAGCATGCCTGCAAACACTGGTGGGCTAAGAGCCTTGTGCCCTGGGATCAGCAAGGGCAGACAGGCTCTCTCACAGCACGGAACGTACACTGGATAATGCTAATGAGCAGGGTATTTTCTCCAGAAATCTCAGCAGATTCTGGCTTAGAGCAGATGCTAGCTGTTGTGTTGTTTGATAAGGGAAGATGTGTGTTAGGCTGCTTCCTCCACAAAGAGATTGTTCCCTTGGTCACATCCTATTCAGAGCAGTGTGGAAAGAGTAATCCTATGTGGCCAGAAGGCAGGAGCTCAAATGGAAGGAAAATCTCTTCCCTGGTCCTTTCTTTTTTTCACTGTAGGCTCTGTCAAAATGTCTTCAGCGATGTTGGTAAAATATTTTTTGTCTGTGGTATCTAGCTTATGGTCTGCACTGGGGTCGTGTGGCCTCCAGCATCACAGACAGAATGACATGTTTCTTCACATGTTGTAGTTTCAGCCACTGAACCAAACCACATTTGATTCAGCTTCTTTTATATTAGACTATGGCTGGAAAAAACCATCTGAAACACTATCAGCTTAATCACCGTAGTGTTTCCTGTGAATAACATGGTGATCTGAGGTAGGGAGCGTTTTCTCTGAGCTGGTTGTGAACCTTGTGCATTTTACCTCTGTAATTCTTTGTCTTCGCTACTCTTGTTTCATGTTCTGGCATCTGGGACACTCCCTAGCTGTGACTGGTTTCTGGTTTTCGTCTTGCTTACACCTTTGTTTGCCTTTGGAGAAAATCCAGACTTTTCTCTAGTGTCTAATTCTTCAAATCAAACCCATCTTTGTAGGTTTTTTTTTTTTTTTTTGACTAATGATAGTGATACCAGCCTTGCTTAACTGTGATACCTATCTTTCCAATTTTTTCTCTACCTTTCTTTCACTCTTTTCCAGGATCTTCTTTTTTGTTTGTTTGTTTTCACTCTCCTGATGTAGTTGCATTTTGCTGCGTTTTAACTGTCACCTCTCTGCTCTATCTCTTGTCCTGTTTATGGTCTATGCCACAGAATTTGTCCTTTCTATTTCACTATGTTGTCCCAGTCCTATATCCAAGACCACTGTGCAAATAAAGCAGTCATGAAACAGCTACAGTTTCCTAAGAAATTCTTCTGATAAAGTCTTTGGCAGGCGGATTCGGAATAGTGGTTTCTATAAAAGTCTATCCTTTGCAAAGGATCCTGGCACAAAGACCTTGGTCGGGGGATGTTCCTGTGTCCCAGCTGCTAGGACAGCGGAGAGACTGCCCAGACACCTCCTACTTCTTGTGGCAAGCTCAGTTCAAACGTGAGGAGGAACTTGGCTGTGTGTCCTGTGGCAGTTTTACTTCTCCATGGACAGCAAATACTTTTACACCTTTTCCTTCTTTCAGCCTTGCACTTTACAAAATTTATTTTGTACATGCATCTGAATCTTTTCTGTCCCATATTTACTGTAGATTATGAGCACTTCCATTCTCCAAAAATCAGTCAAACTCTGAACAATCATTGCTTAGCCTTCTTCCTTCCTTCCTTCTTTCTTTCTTTCCTTCCTAGGCTGGATGCTTCACAGTTTTCAATCTTTTGTGCCATTTGCTCTTGGAGATCACTTTGAGCAAGACTTTTTTTCAAAATATGTTGCTGAAGGTGAGATCGCATCTCCTTTACAATTCTTCCTTAAATAAATTACCCTTCTCGTTTATTCATATCCTTCTCAGATGTTCACCTGGCACCATCTGTCATGGGTTGCTTATGTCCACCTTTACCTTACCTGGGTAATCTTCCCTTTTCTTGTAGATCCCATCTCACATTTCTAACTACTTCTGAATGGCCTGCACTGGTAATGTTTTCTCTGTGTGATTATGTTCCCTTTCTTTTCCTCCCTTCATACACATTCCTTTAGTATAACTCATTCCAGATTTTCCTTAGGATATTTTATAGGCTGCTGGCACTTGAGTGTTCCTTTCTTTTCTATCATTAGTATGAGCTTTTCTACATCTTCTTAGTTATTCTTCAAACAACATCTGGCTTCCCTAAAATCTGCATGCTATAATGTCCTTAGATGATTAGTTGGTCTAACATCACTATACAGAATACATTTATACTGTGAATATCCTGCACTTGAAGTGAAATGTCTGAATGATTTGCAAGCGCTTTCTTTTATAAGCTTGTAAGAATCAAGCTGCGGTCCACTGTCTACCACTACCGTTATTGGTATACTATTTCTGGCGAATGCCTTGACTGTGATATCAATTATGTGCTCATCAGCTGTGTAATATAGTTCAAGACAGGAGAGAGAATAACGTAGAGGCACTATGGAGCTTTTTTCCATGTTCAGTCACAGCACTGCTGAGGTTGGATGGCACCTCTGGAGATCGCCCAGTCCAAGCTCCTGCCCAAAGTGGGGCCAGATGCAGCAAGCTGCCCAGGACCCCAGGGCATGCCCTCATCACAAAGCTCCAGCTGGAGTTTGTGCCACTGGTCATGGCCCTCTGAGCCCAGCTAGTGGCCAATGAGCAAGTCTGCTCAGCACAAATACCTTTTTAGTGGACTAGAATATGCAATGTTGAATTTCAGTCTTTATTCTAGCTTTTTCAAGTCGCACTTATCCTTTTGCTGTTCATCTACTTCTCTTGTGTGTTTTCCCCCCTCCCCTCATAATTTCTATACCTTAATTAGTGTTACTTTCTTTGATCCTCATGGGCCTATCTGCCTGTTGTGAGTGCTTTACTAAATGATACCTAGGGAGCAGGGTCATTTTTACTGGACACAGGTAGTTGGCACCCCAGTGTGTTCTGGTTGGCACCATTGTAACAGAGGAGGTTTAGACTGGACTTTAGGAAGAATTTCTTCATGGAAAGGTGCTCAAGCATTGAAACAGGCTGGCCAGGGAACTAGATGGGGTCCCATCCTGAGAGATGTTTGTGAGACACATGGATGTGGCACCAAGGGACAAGGTTTAATGATGGGACTTGGTGGGTCAGGCTGATGGTTGCACTTGATGATCTTGAAGGTCTTTTCCAGCCAAGATAGTTCTATGATCCTATGAGACATCCATTATACACTTCTGGGTAAAGCAGAGAGCCTGCAGCAGACCCGTGACCTCCTGAAGAAGTAGATGGGGTCAGAAAGGACTCTCCAGGGCAGCTCAAGAGCAGTAAATGTCTTCTTTAGGCAACTGAATTGAGACACTCTCACTGAGCCCATGTTTTTCAGCCCTTCCCACTACCTGAAGTGACTACAAACTTTTTTTTTTCTTCCTGAAATAACTGTTTTTCTTCACTCCAAAAGGTAAATATCACCAGCTTGTATTCAGCGTGCCTAGATTTTCTTTGTGAAATCTGGACTGTACCTTCAGATACCACATCAACCTGTCTGAAGCTTTTGCGGAAAACAATTGTACTCCTGCAAACAGAGCAGCTGTGTGGAGCTGGATGCTCCAGGCCTGAGTTTGTTTCCGGGCTGCAGGCAAGTCTTTATCCTTCTTCTGTCAAAGCTCAGCCCTTTGCCTTTGAAGCCTCTCCCTCGGCTTTCACTTTTGCTGTAGCCATGTATGTTATGTATCAATCTGTGGTTTGCTAATTTAAACCACTGTTTGTTTTTCTTCTTTGTCTTTCAAGAATTTGCTGTTGGTCTTTTGCCAGGATGCAGAACACACATGGCTATTTTGTGGGAAGGGATACAAAGATTAAAAAAAATCCAAATTTAAGTTGGCAGCTTTTTCTTGTCTTGATTCCGTCCTTGCTATTGCTAAGGATTCCCTAGAACTTCTGATGCTACTTAACAAAAAAGTATGAAGTATGAATGCCCTGAGTGTGTTTCCTTCTTGCATATTTTATATATATCTAATATGCATATGTTTTGCAACCTTCTGGCCCAGGCTTCCCACTTCTCCCAGTAGGGAGTGTGTGGAATATGGTGGTCAACTTCCATCCAGACCTAGGAAAGGCTCTAAAGCCTCCTCCAGCCCTGTAAAGTGAAAAACACAATAGCAGAGTGTGGCAAGCCTCTGGTCCCCTACTCCTCTATATTGGAGGCATCATTCAGGGACAGCAGCTCTGTCCTGGATCCTACAGGCAGTTACAGCAGTGTTTTGCTGTGAAAATACAGCACTGATGGGCTAACAAGAACTGCTTTGGTAGGAAAGCAGTTAACATAAGCCTGAAGCTGATGCTGGGCTTTCAACAATATTCAACTGATCCAGGAGCTTTTTGCATATTTGTGTTAGAATTACTCATGTAGCCAAAGAGGAAAAAAAAAATGCTGTCCTGACCAGCATCTCCTTCTGTAAATCAAAGAGGTAATCGTTTGTGTAATTAGAACTGAATGCAGGAGGTACGTTGATATATGCCACGCAAGATGTCTGAGGGGAATAGTTCCTGTTCAGTCTTAATCTCTGCTTATGAGGGAGAGTACTGGGGTGCAGGCCTCATGGGGTCTTCTTGTCTGGAGTGGATGCTAACAGATGGGTAAGGCACAAGTGTTTCATTACCACCAGCAGCCAAATAGTTTTGTGCCCCCAAATAGGCATTGCCCAGTGTTTCTGCAACCAAAGGGAGAGTTTCCTGATCTCTTCCTGGAGAAAGCACTGCGTAAAGCCCTACAGCCTGGTTTTTCCTCCAAGCCGTTGTGACTCCACAGGGAGTGAGGAGAGGGGCAGAGAGCCAGGCCTACCCCTCAAACAGGCCCAGTGGTGACTGTTGTGAATAGAAACCCTGTATGATTCATTCTCATTGGCAGCAGCAGCCTTTCTGCCGCTTTGGCAGGTTGGCAGGTTTCAGGCTTTGGGCTGGCGTTTCCAAGCCCCAAGTGCCATTCTCCTGGCACCGAATACACAATGAGAGTGGAACGCTGCTCCCCTGCCACAGGTGTTTGGGCGGGAAGCCATGAGGTGGGCTGGCTGAAGCGCTGGGGCTCTGCGATTGCCTCCAGTGTGCTGTACAGCTCTATTGCCAGGTGCCCAGCGGCTGTGGGTCATTGAAACCCGGGCTGCAGGAACGCTCATCACCATAAGAAAATAAGGCTTCGCCATTGAGCTCGATGCGTGGGAACAGCCATGGCCTTTCTTGCTGCAGCTCGCCCGGCAGCCCAGAGGGACCTCTGTGCTCACCTGGTGCAGCGCTTCGCCCGCACTCCCATCAGAACCAGCCCCTGGGAGGGAAACAAGCTGTGACATCTGGCCTGATGGGAGGAAGGCATGGGTCTGTATTATTGCTTTGCTCCAGGGATGACAGCAGAGCCTGGAACACTTCAATTTCTCTCTGTATACACTGTACAGTGCCAGCTGGAGACAAAATGGCCTTTATAAGGCATGTTTTGCAGGTTGCTGTCCTCTGCTCTTAGCCTTTGCTGTGGCTATGTACTTAATGGGGCAGTACAGGGCACTGGTGGAGCCATTTTTGTCTCTGACAGATCTGGACGGATCCCAGCAACAGCAAGCTGTGGTCTTCTCTCTAGTGCCTTTGGTGCTGATCACCCCAAGAATTTGCTATCCCTGGTGCAGGGACGTGGTTGCTCTGCATGCATCTGTGCTCGAGAGCATCGTCCTTCTTCTCCACATCCTGAGGGCTGCTGTCTGAGTTGGAGTCCAGAGCTACAAACTGCCTGGTTTGTTGCCAGAAAATAATGCATGCCTTAAACATTAATCAATAGTGTACAGTGCATACCGTACACAAAAGCAGCAACATTTTCACTGAACGTCAAGCTGGGCTGGAAATCTGCAGAAGTGGTGTAAAGATGTCATAGAAATAAAATTAGAGACTTTTATTTTGTGAGGTGATGAGTAGTATCCTTTTAAAGATTCACAAGCTTTGGAAGTCATGTATATGACCTTACTTATATCATTACTTTCCAGATCTTTGAATTTGCTGTTCAGTTATTCAGCAATAGTTGCATAAAACAGATATTGTACAGATAAATGGCTAGATTTAGTCAGTGTGTGATCTTCACCCTTGGTGCAGGTGATGAAAGCTTATTGTTGAAAAGTGTGAACATGAAAATTAAAAAATGAGTACACCAGGACTGATGACCTAAATGTTCTCCAGATGAGAAAATTAAACTGTTGACTTGGGAAACAGATTGGATTTGGAAATGTTATATCTGTAGGGTTTCCTGAAGCAAAACATGGAGCAGAAGTGACTTTTGTCACAGGAGATTTTAGTGGTGTTGGAAGTGGCTGGAGAAAGTTCAACTCCTGTGACAGTGGTCTGGGGTTTTTCATTACTGGGAGGATTTGATTCTGCATTTACTCAGCCTGGCTTTATTATTAACTTCAGGAGAGTTAATCCTCATCTACTCCCACATATCTGAGAGCATTTTTGCAAGTCCTGAGACTAACAGGGTTCTTCTGAACAGATTAATAGATGTGAGCTAACAGCGAGGGACTAAGGCTCCTTTGGATGACAGCAATGCTTCCCATTTGTCAGCCGTATCTCATTACATGTGAAAGTAATTATTTTTCCCATTTTGCAGGTAAGAAAAGGGAGACAAAGAGATTCAGAGACCTGCCAAAGGTGAAGGAGGTAAATGTTGAAAGAGCTTGAAATAAGAGCTTATTTCTCATGACTTCTCAGTCGTTTGCACATTCAGACACAGTATACTATACATCAGAACATCACTCTGTTCCCATTAAAGCTGGGTGACTGCTCACTGCAAGCCTAATCCAGGTCTGATGTGAGCTCAATTTTATTTCTGTTGAATTACTCAGAAGTAATGTTAATGCCATCTGGAAGAGAACAGGTTATACCTGATCAGAAAAAAAAAAAAAAGTCTTTTGGGATAAAATTGCCCCTTCAAACTTCTTTTGAACACATTTGAACTGTCGGAAAGATTTCATACCACTTCAACACCTTTTGTCAGATGGCTGTGATGCATTTGAGCTGACAGCAGGAGCCCTCCCATTGGAATTACCACCCCATGGAGTCACTGCTGCGTGTGACACACCTGGAAGCAAAGGAGTGATCAAATGTGAAGCCTCTTTGATGCTGTTTTCCATCTGTTTTTCTGTTTTTATATGCAACTCACCATCATTTCTAGGGAAAGAAAATTGTGTGGCCACCTTTATGTCTGTGTATGTGTCCTTCCCACTAATATCTTTCAGTCCACTGGCAGCTTTGACCATATTTAATACTAGGGTATATGTCTCAAAATAAAATTGTGCTCCTGCATGTCCTATATAAATAATTTACCAGGGAGAGGAGATAATTCGGTCTGACTGCACACAAGATCTGTCCTAATGACTTCTGATCCTGTTGGCTGAACCTGGCAGAGAGCAAGCATATGGCTGAGAAAATACTCTTCAGGAAAGTATGCCATGAACTTTGTTAAGATTTTATCTATACAAGCCAACCAAGAAACAAAAATCCTCAGGATAAGGGACTTCATTAGTTAGGCCGTGAATGGAGCCATTTGGGGAAAAGGTAGGATAAAGAATGCCACGAGCAGAGAGTGTTGGCTCCACATTTGTTTTTCATAAAAAACTTTCTGGCTCTCCACAGGTCTTAGTTTTTTTACCTGTAATGTCTCCCCAGATTTTACATGGGAATGTGCTGTAAGTGTCCACTTCATTGCAAATCAAGTTAGTTAGCCTGTTTACTCAGGAAAATAAGTCATAATGAACCTCTTCACCGACAAAATCACTTGTTAACTGGATACATGTTCTCAAAACACAAAGCACTGAATTTGTTTATGTAGAGCAAAGACATCTAAGCTGCATTTCAAGTGGAAAAAAATGAAAGACTGAGATTTTGGGTTACCTCCTCCACACAGCACATATGCGCTTACCTTAGGGCTTCTCAGGAGTAACCTGATGTTGGAGACAACAATTCTTTCTTCTTTCTCCTAAGTAAAAATCGGTAGACTAATGTCACATGGACATGGCCCACATCCCAAGTACTTAATTACCCCATGCCTGAGCAGCAGCATGAGTAGCAGAAGTTGTCCAACTTTTGCGCAAAGGATAAAGAGCTCAGGAGCTACACCAATACTCCCTCAGTTTTGAGCTCAGGCTCTGCATCCTCCCCATGGATTTAAGAATATAGCTTTCCTTCTAGGTGTACGGTGATTCTCCTGAAGCTCAGTTCAATATACGATACACAAGATTCAGAGCTCCAAATTCCACAAATAGCTCAATGGGGAGGGTTACTATGGCCAGGAAGGGGCAAAGAGATGGAGGAAGAAAGAAAGGAAGGAAGAAGGGCAGAAAGGAGGGAAGGGAAAGAAGGAGGGAAGGAGGGAAGGGACAAATTTACTACAAGTTTACTAAATATAGGTTACAAAGGCTAGTGCTAGAAGAGGAAATGATTTAACTGCTTTTGCCACTGTCATTCTTTCCCTTCGGTGCCTGCTTTGGATGGTGTTGACATTAATGTCAGAACCGTAATTAAAGTAAGTAGCTCCCATACTCACTGACAGGACAGTGGACAGGAATGGATGGAAAACAACAAAACCGAGATGGCACAGATCTAGTATTTCCTAGTGTTTAAGTGCCTGAATTTGCAATCCAAATACCATTATTTTTAAAAAGCTTGGCTTTTACCAAGTCAGGGAAAATTGTCAAACTCTTGGGATCAGAAAAAGACAGAAGCCTCTGAAGTGCAGTGTGAGGAAGCTTCGCAGCCAAAGAAGTGACAGCTGAAGGTGGGGCTGCTTGCTTACAGTTTCTAAAAGATTGCTGGGCTTGGAGAATAGGACGTCATGTTTGTGGCAGAAGAGAAGCAAGCTTTTATCCCGTGAAAGGAAGTCTGATGTAGAAGAAGGATCTGAACATCAATTCTTCTTTGCCATAAGCAAAATGACCCAGCTGCCAGGCTATCATGAGGAACCCTCTTAGCAGCTTTCTGCCTGGTCCCACAGGTTTGAATTGCTGTCTGGCTTCCAAAGGTCAGCCAAGAGCAGGTTCACTCAGAGTGTCCTCACTGAGTGGTTGTTAAGGTGCTCTTCTGACGTGGGATTCAGTACGTAGACTACGCAGATATTTCAAAACACAGCCTCTAACTCCAATACCTTGAAGGGTGACTGTGAACGCTGCAGAAGCTCCAGCAGTGGTCTTTCAGGCACCCATCGTCCAAGGAGGCTCTGTGGTCTGAGTTCCAATCAGCGGAAGGGGCATAACTTTTCTCCTACTTCCACGTGTTGTTACTTGGAAGAGGGAAACAACGACCCTGGGCAGACTGACTTGCTGCTGGGGTGCATGGTAGCTGTGGTATGTTGCCAGAGCAGAGGGGAGGTGTTTCAATTTGATTACTCTCTAATGGTTGCCTGAAGCATCTGAGCAATATGTCACATGGATTGGATTGCTTCCCAGAACCAAGTGCTTGAAATTAGGATTAAGTGGCATCTATATTCCACCTCTTGGTTGTTTTTTTTTTTTTTTTTCCCTTCTCATAGAACCTTTCTTATATGGTTTGCCAAAAGGAAGGCAGTTTCGTTTTCTGTATTTAAAAGACAAATGGACTTCAGTGTGAGTAGGAAAAGAAGCTTGGTTAAAACAGCATATTCTTGTTCATCATGTCATTCCTGAGATTTGATCCCATAATATGTTCATTAAGGACAGTATTGCTGTCCCATCAGGCCGTAATGCATCCTAGTAACCTTAAGGAGAAGGGCAGTCCTATGGAACCCAAATGCGTGCTGGAATTAGAGCCAGCGTTTGGGAAACCAACTTCACAGAAAGAAAGCAAACAAGTCTTGAGAATAGAAGGCTTTGGGAGTGAGGGGTGTCATATCAATGTAGAGAAATATCTGATGAGAGGTTGTAACAAAGATATAATAATAAGATATAAGATATATTAATGTCTAATGATCACGTAACATTATGACACGGCAGTTGGACTCAATGATCTTTGTAGGTCCCTTCCAATGGAACTATACTAATTCTAATTCAAATATGACATCAGCCATAATAAAAAGACGTAATAACAAATTAAAAAGACAGAGCCAGACTCTTCTCAGTGGTACCCAATGAAAGGACCAGAGAAAATATGCACAAATTAAAATGCAAAAAATTCTGCTTAATAGTGAGAAAAAAACTTCTCTTATTATGAGAGTGATCAAGCCCTGGCACAGGATACCCAAAGAAGATGTGTGGTCTCCATCCCTGTAGTTTTTTTTTAATTTTATAATTATTTTTTAAGATATTACTAGGAAATATTATTGTTAAAATATTATATATGTATTGTCCAAATGACTTGAGTGCAGCTCAATGGAAGTTCTGCAGTATTTCAGTATCTGCACTTTGTTGGGCAGAAACATCATCAGTTAAGGAGCCTGGAACCTTTGGGATTATTTTTAATGGTGTACTTAATTGAATGCCATTTTAATGAAACATGAATATATGAATACAATCTGTGCATCCCCTTGTTTTTCATGCTGTATGTTCTCAGGCTGAAGATCCTCTTTCTCACTATTTTTCAACCGGGTTCAAATTCCTTCCTGTACACTGTCTCACCCTTGCATCATTCCTTAGATACCAGAGCATCCTATGGAATCTGATTCTGTTTGTTTCAATCTTTGACCGGGCATGTACGTGCTGAATGGACAGGCAGGGCAACAACAAAGGCTGGGAGCGCCAACGATCGTGATGGGGAGACAAGAAGAGGCAGAGCATTGCAGGGTTTTGATGTTATTTCTTAAACTTTTTTCTTTTTTTAATTTGAATGAGAAACACCAGTAAGTTTTACATTTAAAGCTTTAGCTTTTGCATAATGTAGTTACTCAGTATTTGAAGTTGCAAAGGGCCCACTTGCTGTCCCTAGGTGGTTACACATCAGCATTAGGAGCTTGTTTATAATAGAAAGCCCTCCCCTGACACCAAACAGCTTCATGGCAGTCTGTTCCGAACACATTTACCTCAGTCTTTCCATTACTCCTGGTTGTTAATCTAGCCTAACTGTCATATATTAACCATAATATTAAAATAGATTACTGAGACAAAGCCTATTAAAATAATCTGTGTTTGATCTTAAAGAAAATAAACTCCAGCTGTCAGTATTTTTGGGTGGGAGTCTGTGCTTTCTAAATGTAGTGATACTTACATTGTATCATTAGCATTTATGGACTATCCATGCGCATTTTGTGTTGGAAAGGACAATCTCTGCTCTTGTATCAGTGCTAGTTTGGAACAGCTCCAGAGAAATAAGTAGCTATGGCACAGCAACAGCTCTGTGCGATCAGTCACTGGAGGAAGAGGAGGCTGTAGTTAAGGCACTGGGGTTTGGAAAACCAGAGATCAGTTTCCTACTCCACCACAGATTTCCTGTGTAAACTCCAAAGAGTCCATTACAGCTGATACAGGAAAGCAATCGATGCCTAATGTGCAACCTGGGTGAAATTTGGCTGCCTACACCCAAGTGACAGCAAACCTGTCTTGTCCCACAGCACCTACCTCTTCTTGGTCACCCATCTTTGTCTGTGAAGTTTCTTTAGTGCCCAATAACTTCTTATTTCTCCAGCCCCCTTGGCTAGTTTGTGTTGATGATTTTCCTGCTATTCTGTGTCCACCTTTGGGTTCATGGAGTGAGCATCCACTCCCTTTGAAGGGACCAGCCTGGTGGGAGAGTATGCCCAACGCTGGTTGACTGCTTGGATTCAGCAGGAAGTACAGACATTTACAACAACATACATCCCGAAACAAGGCTGGTGTTGATGCCAGTTGTGCTTCCTTTTCGTGCAGTACCTTTGTTTGCAGTTAATCCTTTTCCAATCAGGTAGTAGACTACAAACATGAAGCCCTATGGCACAAGTTTCTGTTTACATTATTTGACGGCAATAAAAGTCCTGCTTGTTTAAAGCCTTCAGGACAAGAGATCCTCTCCAGCTTTTTTTTCACAAAGCATACCAGTATGTCTCACACAGACATCACACAGGCCGCTTTCTAGCTGCCCTGGTGGGTTTATTGTTGGCAGAGGGACAACCAAAGCTGTTTTTTTCCAGGCAGTAAGCCCGATATGGGATGTATCAGGGGTTCTATATGCAGTAACTCCAAGTCTGTACAGCCTCTGCACACAGATGGGGCTTGCTCCTGTCTTCTCCTGGGGCAGCTGTTTTTCACAAATCCCCCCAAAGCATCCCAATGAGAATCCTAATGGTACATCAAACATTCAGCAAACTGCTGAAATCTTTCCACCGCAGATCTGTGTGATGGGGCTCTAAGGAACAGCCTTGCCAGACAACTTCAGCAGTTACAGAGGGATAATGCCTGAAGGAGAAAGTGCTGTTTAAAATGTATACACATCTATTTATTTTCTAATTTGCTAAGGTTTAAGATTATGCAGATATACAGAAGTGGTTTAGCCTGGAGTTAAGGCAGCTATGAAGGGTGTACAGACACAAAAGGGTGTGTTGTTTTGGCTTCTTTGTCTAGAAAAATGATTCTTTTTTGTTGTTGTTTTGTTGTTGCCGTTGTTTGCTTGTTTGCTTGGTGGTGGTTTCTTTTCTGTTTGCTTGTTTGTTTCTGAAATGTGTGCGGCTGGAAAGACGGGGACTAGTACATGCCATACACCTTCTTTTAAACAGTCATTTGAGAAACATGTGCCTTCTCCTGATTGTGCTCACTGAATGTTTGGCCAAGCAGCTGGGCAGCCGGCATTGGTGGAGAACTTTGTGGCCATCACCCTCCATGGTGATAAAGCCCTGCCAGTCAAATGGCCATCAGAGCTTAGGAGCCAGAAGATCTCTCTTTTGAAACATATCTAATGAACTTTGACTTTATTTACAGAATTTATGTATTTACTTATTTTAGTAACTTCAAATACCCATGCACATTTAAGTGTAAGACCCATGTTTTTGCACATGGCCTTCAGTTCTCCTCAATAGCAGGTAATTCAGGAGCAGACTGGGAGTTACAGGCCATTACACAGAAATGAGTACCCAATTAAATTCTCATTCTGAATGCTTACATATAATGGCCAAGTATTCAGGCTTCCTGACAAATTCCAGATTCTGTAGAAGTAGCTTCTGCATCCTGACTTCAGTGGAGCTGGGAGGCTGTGAACTCCACCCACAGTGACCTACATTTTGGCTGGTAAGTCAGCCTCCTCACAAGAGCTGCTTACCACAAGATGCCACTAGCAAATTACTGAGCTAGCATCCAGCACTCCTAACCACACAAAAAACAGTTCAGTTTGGGAGAGTCTTGCCAAAATAAGCACATCCTCACCCACTTTGGACTGTCTGTCTGAGAGCAGAGAAAGTTAAATATTTCTCTGGAAGATGTTTTCTCTCGCTGGAAGGTAAAAGGTCCTTGTTTCCATGTTGATGTACTTCCAGACTCTGTCAGCCCTCTTCATGTAGAATTCCCTGTTCTGCAATACATGCTGAAAAGCTTGGCCTTCAGATTTGTTTTTTTCCTTATCCTGAACTAGGTGGAGTAAAGGCATCTTCGAACAAAACTTGTGGAAAACCAAGTTCAGCAAGTATGATTTAAAGCAAAAATTAAAAGCCTAGGGCACTCCCTGTTTTGGACTTTAGCATATCCTTCTTGCTCCTCATCTGCACTGGGCTTCACTCCTGCTTTATGTCTTTGTCTATCTGCGGTGGGTTGGCTTTGGCCGGTGCCCACCCAGAGACTCTCTCACTCCCTCTTCTCAGCAGAACAGGGAAGAAAATTCGATGAAGAAAGCTTGTGGATCAAAGTAAGGACAGGGAGATTACACAGCAGTTGCTCTCATGGGCAAAACAGACTCAACACAGAGTAGATTAATTTAATTTATTGCCAATTAAAAGTAAGATAGGATGCAGAAAAACAAAACAAAACCCACTTTCCCTCCCATCCTCTTTCTTCTCAGATTCAGCTTTACTCTGACAGTTCAGCTTCCTTCCATTCAGCAGTGCAGGGGACCAGGGAATGTGGTCTGAGGTCAGCCCTTAATGCTTCATCTCTTCACTCCACTCCTTCATGCCCACTCTCTGTCCCTGCTCCACGTGGAAGTGGAAGTCCCTCCCATGGGATGCCATCCTTCGAAAACTGATCCCTTGTGGGCTTCCCACAGGCTGCAGCTCTCCAAGCACTGCTCCAACACAGCTCCATACCATGGGGCTCACCCTTCAGGAGCACACTGCTCCAGCACAGGTCCCCACAGGCAGCAGCTTCCCCAGGCCTCCTGCCCCACCGTGGGCTCCTCTCCATGTCTGCAGCTCCGGCCCAGGGCCTGCTCCTCCAAGGGCCCTCCATGGGCTGTGGCCTCCTCCAGGCGACATCCACTGCCGCACGGTGTGCTCCTCCATGGCTGCGCATGGAGATCTGCTCCATGTGGTGCCCCTGGGCTGCGCAGGGACAGTCTGCTCCACCATGGGCCTCTCCTGGGCTGCAGAGAGTTGCTGCTCCACAACTGGAGCAACTCCTGCCCTCATTCTGCAGGCTTCATTTCACAAGTCTCCTCATCTCTTCTCTCAGACACCACCATTGCAGTCCGCATAAACCCAGTGCACTACCCACGAAGAGGCAGCTGGTTTCAGAGTGAAGGTGGCCAAAGCAGTCCACTTAGAGTTGCTCCAGCTGTCTGCAGAGGCAAGCTGATGCTGGCTATTGGGATGCTAAATTCTGCACATCTCCACATGTAACATGTTATGGTCATTTTTGAATGAACTGATGTGCAGAGTTGCAAATAATTTATATGAACATATGTCTATTCTTGCAGGAAATAAATCTTTTCAGAGCTGTGGTAGGCAGCTGGTGGTCTGGAGCTGTGAAGTTTGGACAAGCAGAGTGTGAGTGAGTTTCAGCTGAGTATTCTGAGTGAAAGGTGGATTTATGGGGCTGCATGAATAGGTGCAACATTTGGACTTTCCATGTACGTTTTCCGTTTGCTGCCTAAGGGCTGGGTGAGAATGGTCAGGATTTGTGGGTAGTGTCTACAGTGCTTCCTGACCTGAACTGGTACTAAAATGGAGCCACAGTAAGGAAATGTAGGGTATTTGGCTCACCAAAGAAATTAGATGATTTAGAAGGTGGGGCTGAGGAAAGCCATAGCTTCATGTTACTTTTTTGTTTGTTTGTTTGTTCAAAAGTGCAGCCCTGGATATGATTTGTTCCCTTTCCCTTCCCCTTTCCTCCCTGGGTCACTGATCCAGTTTACAAGGTAGCCCTGCAAATGGGCAGTGTTGGCACAGCTGTGAGGGCAGCATGATAACAGCATGGAGGTGGGAACAGGCAGATCTGGAGAGACACACAAGCTGTCTTTGCTCATGAAGAAAATAAAATATCATATGTTTTTCATCCACAAGTAAAATTAATTCATTTCTGGAATTAACTAGGCATTTAACAATGTTCAATAATGCTGTACAGAAGTAAAGGTTAGGAGGAGAGGAGGAGTCTCAAGGCTATTATCTAGGTGTACTACTGACCAGCAGTATGTATGGGGTCCATGTGCTTTGGTAAATGCTCTCACCAGAGTTTAGCTCAAGAAAATAGACCTCTTTGTTCTTAAAGATAACCAATTTCATCAGGTCAGGATGTATGTAATTAGCAGTCTTCAGTATTTTGGGGACTCGGGTTCATGCTCATAGGAGGAGATGCAGGCTTGAAACAATGTTCCTTTATTTACAACAACTTCATTTTTGTCCAAACTAATCAAGTCAGGTAGCTGCAATAATTTGTGCTGGAGACTGTTGGTATGGTACAAGACCACAGATTAATGCTGAATAGCCACACTTTGAATAAGTTGGAGAACAGGTTTCTTGCATGCATCAGTCAATTAAAGACAAGTTATAAAGGTAACTGAGCGTGAATTACTTTAAGACTAAGTTCCTGTAGTCTGAGTCACCCTTAGAAGGGAGAATTCAGAGCCCTTGTGCGCTGCAGAACTTGTAGCTAGCCAAGGACTGGAGCACTGCCTGGCATGGGACACGCCAGGGTGTCAGAACACCCCAGACACCTCTCTTTACCCTGAGATGGCCTCAGAGGCTTTGTCTGAGCTGAAATGCCATGAGATCTGGTTACCTTCCTAAATCAGCTTGTAATACTTTAAAATGTTTTCATTACTTGATGACTTTCAGAAATACTCAGTGAATGACTTCACGTGAATGAATTTGTAGAGGAAATATGCAAAATCTTCATATGCAATTTTTTTTTCCTGGAAGTGTTAATTCTGATAGATTTACTTTGTACTGAAGACAATCAAAAATGGAGCTAGTCTTGACCAAGTTAAAAAGGAGAGTAACAAATAGCAATCAAAACCTAAAACATATCAAGAAGTGATTCCATTCCTTTAAAAGAGCTGAAAAGAAAAGAGGAAGGGATATACAAAGTTTCCACTATGTTTCACGCATTTATTCATATTTTGTAACTACTCAGAAGTTGCAAAGAAAAGGAATTGAGAAATCCAATCTAAGAAAGTAAAAATTATTGTACTAACAGTAATGAGCTCTTCAACTCTACTGAATACAGTACACTGGACAGTATATAGAAAAGCATTTAAGAACTAGCATTTGTGGTGAATTGGTGAATTGTACAGGAAACTTGTGTATATGTGCGTGTTTGCATGTGTGTGTACTTCGTATGTTTACACACGTGTATGCAAATGTTTGCAAAGTTAGGCAAGTTAGGATGGAAAAAGTGTTTAAAAGAGATAAACAATGAGTGCAAATAGATAGGAGGAAATTATTTTGAGAAATGGTAAGTTCTGTTTATATTTTTCTTCTTGCAGCCAAACCAATCCACCCTGAACTAAAGGAAAGCCGTTGGTGGAGGAAGGCTGTTATCTTAAGTAGAAAATGTAAGACGGACATCACAGCCTTAGTCACAAAGGTTAACAAAACACATTGCTGTCCTGTTTCTGTAAAATTTCTCCTTCGCATACTGTCACAGATACAGGGCTACTGAAAGGGGCCGGGAGGTGTCAGGAGCAGTGTCTGTGTCCTGGCTGGCTGTGTGTGCGCACATCACACCAGCAGGATCCCCTTCCAGACCAGAGGTTTGAGTCTGGCTCCTGTGGGCCACACACCAAGGTGGAGCAGTGAAATGGCTGAACCTGCCTTTCACCTGGCTTCCAAGCTCCCCCTTGAGAAAGGCTGAATACACCTGCTTCAAGCCTTACAGCAAATTGTCTCTGGATCTTACAGCAAGTTCATAAGCAGATATGTAACCAGCCTTCTTCGTGCTGACCTTCCACTGTCAAGGGCTTCAACACACAACCTGCCAACTTGGTGTTTGCACTTCTAGTAATTTCTAATAACAGCACATGAGTGGCAGGAGGACAGGCTGTAGGTCTAAGATGGCTTCCTGTGGTGTGAGCAATGCCACCTCAGAAACCAACTCACTGGAGCGTCTTCTAAACTTCAGTTCTGTATAGGATTTCTGTATGTAATTCATCCTTCCTGTGGTCCCTGAGCTTATAGGTTACTATGATTGCATATTAATCGGATGCACAGAGACATCTCTAACCAGTTACGTTATTTTCTGTGTATGTGATTCAATGTGCTTTCCCTTCTCTTTTGATCCTAGTATGTCAGCCAGGTAGATGTGGTGTAGGGCATATGGCACAGTTCACCTTCAGCATCGGTTGGCAGAATGCATTTCCTAAGGGGTTCACAGAGAGGAGGTTGCAATGGACATATATTTCCCGTGGACCCCATAGCCTTTACCTGCTAAGAGTCATTTTTCCATTACATCTTTGACATGAGGAAAAACCAAAGCTCAGTGGAGCTGCAGCAATTCGTAGTTCACTCAAGGTTTACTTCAAAAAGCAGCAAGAAAAGCTAAACAAAATACAGTTTAGGAGGGCTGAGGGTTGGGATTTTTTTTTTTTTCCACAGTGCTCTTTGATCACGTTATGAATGAGGTCAATGCAAACTGAGGCACGAAATGCAGCATCCCAAGCAGCAAGCATGCTGTGCTCTTTCTGCCCAGCCAACTACAAAATTTGTCGTGTTGTAAGACCTGCTCCACATTATGACTGGAAAACAGTCCAGCAGCTATAGTAGAAGCAGCTGTGGCTTCAGACAGTGCTCAAACCTCTTCTCCTCCCATAACATCACACTGATGAGTGGCGTCAACGGACATGGAGCTTTTTCTCTCCGAACATCCCCCCTGAGCCACAGCTGTTTATAGACCAGGCTGTCCCTGCCCAGGGCCAGGCAATGAGGAAAAGGAGATCCCTCACCCCACATACCACTGGGGGCTGCTGCCATCTCCCCATCTTCTCTCCCCAAGCCACACTGCAGCATTTCTCGCTTCCTCCCTGCCCACGCAGGCAGCCCTGTGCCCACTGGACAAGCTCCCGCTGGTCCATCGCCAGCTGGATGCACAGTGCCAGCAAAAGCTGGGGAGGCTTTCCTTCATCACAGTCAAACACAGCATAAAAAGTCAGGCAGGGTTTTTCTTTTTTTTTTTTTTTTAAAGCTATGTAACGAAGAAATGAAACAATTAATGAATAATTTCAGTATGATTTGCCCCAGAGGTAACTTCATTGGTTATGCCCCACTTCCTAACACTTTTCCGCTTTATGGAGATGAGGGATGTAAACCCGTCTGGGAGAAGTCTAGCGTACATGCACTTCTCACTTCCTTCTGCGTCAGAAGGTTTTGTTTTTTTTCAGTTTCTTAACATTTTGTTTAGGTAAGTTGGATATTAATAGAACTAGAGGCAGCTTTGTTCTTAAGGGGTGACCCTTACGTGAAACAAGATCTCTCATTTCTCTCATTTCCCAACATTTTCTACTGTCAAAACCAGCAATTGTTATAAACATTCACATAAATCAGTGAGAAAGCAATGTAGAGAAATGAGTTACTGATCACATCATGACAGTGAAGGGACGTAATCTATACCTTAAAAGTATATGTAAAACAGGAAACACTGAACCACAAAGTCATCGTTTTTCATATCTCACTTGTTAGACTTTGTAGTTCATTCTAAGGTGATAATTTACAGTCACAAATTGGGGGATATTCTGATCTGACCTGAGACAGTCCTTACTTGTCCAGTCCAACGGGTTTGTGCCACAGGGAAGCAAGACCTGCTATTTCCTGACCTGACAGGAAGGCTTCTAAGGAGATGAAACCGGAAGGATAACTTTGAATTTTTGCTGTTGAGATCAGGGAAATGCTGAAGTCTGTTGCCTATAGGCCACTATACACAAGGGAAAGTCAGATACCTGCTCTCTTTACAGTTCAGGAGTTTAAAGTATGTATTTGCTCAGTATTTTCCTGAGATCCCAGCTCAAATGGTCATAGAATCATAGAAAGTCTTGGGTTGGAAGGGACCTTAAAGATCATCTAGCTCCAACTCCCAGCCATGGGCAGGGTTGCCACCCACCAGATCAGGTTGCCCAGGGCCCCATCCAACCTGGCCTTGAACGCATCCACAGGGGCAATCCTTGGGGCATCCACAGCTTCTCTGGGCCGCCTGTGCCAGTGCCTCACCACCTCTGAGTAACGAATTTCTTCCTAACACCTAACCTAAATCTCCGCTCTTTCAGTTTAAAACCACTCCCCCTTGTCCTATCACTATCTCCCCTTGTAAAAAGTTGATTTCCCTCCTGCTTATAATCTCCCTTTAAGTACTGGAAGGCTGCAATGAGGTCTTCCTGAAGCCTTCTCCTCTCCAAACTGAACAAGCCCAGCTCCCTCAGCTTATCTTCATAGGAGAGGTGCTCCAGCCCTCTGATCATCTTCATGGTCCTCCCCTGGAATGATGGACACTGTGGACCAGTTTTGGGGGATGGATCAGGTCCATTGAGAGAAGGAAGCTCTTGGAACCTTTGCTGTATTGATTGAAGGAGCTGAAAGAGGCATAGCCAAGGAAACAGACGTTGTAATACAGAACTGGGCTCTTTCCTTGGCTCACAGAAATCTCACGCTTAGATCAGACTTCTTAAAAGTTGCTTCTGGTGGTGTTTCTCTTCCAGACAGCCTGCTTGAGAGCTGGCCGCTTGATTTATGAAAATATTGTGGGCATTATGTCTCAGCTGTCAGCTATGAAATGAGAAATTCACAGCAATTCTCTTCTTCCCAGAGAGACACCGTGAAAAATAAATTAATTTGTGTTTTTGGTGTGCTTACATAATGAGGCAGCTCTTCTGTAGCAGAGCCTGGGAAGAAATTATCAATTGTCCTTTCAGATCAGGGTTTCAGTAGTGTGTTGTGGGCAGAGGCAGGAGGACGGAAAAGCAAAGATAGATCAACTCCTGATGGGCTGTACCTCACCATCCCATTCCTAGCTAGACAGAAATTCCACCCAAACAATATGCTCCTATGTGACTAGCGACTAGACTGTAGTATAAATGCACATTCTCGTTTCTATCATTATAGTCTTGGCTGCTGTTTATAAATAGTTGGCTTTGCATTCTTTAATGTTCCTTTTTACTGTCTCTTTTTAATGGTAGCTAGTATTGAAACTTATCAAATACACAAAAATGAACTTCCCATTTAATTAAGGAAACAGCAATGCTATCAGTACAAGTGTCATCACCAAATAAAAATCAAGAGGAAATAAAATGAAAAAGGTAAGAACGTGTGCTCTCTCTTCTTGGTTGGCACCACTTAAACTCCTCTGCAAAGGGACTCTATTCCATTTCATTTTGGTTTCCTGATCGCCTGTCCCCACTTCCAAAACAGATGCGTGGCCAGCGCAGTGTCACAGGGGAGGTGGAAATGAAACAGGGCGGTGTAGCTTAGGAGTGCTTTATGCTTGTAACTCATTAACGAGGAACTTGGTTTCCACTGAGTGTAACAGCTTTAATGTTCATTTTGTCCTTGACATTCTTCTCATGCCGACACAGGCTTAAGGTAATGCCAACTGTGAATTTCGTTTCAAGACCATTTCTGATTATTTTCCCTTTCTATGAAGCAGGATGTCTAGTAATCCAGTAAGTGGCAGCAAATGGCTTAAAGATTCATCAACAGTAAATCATTTTCCAGTTGAGTCTTTGTTCAGTGAATGAATAAAAGTAATTAATTTCTGTACAGCTGTGTACTTGCCATGCTTGCTAATGCTCATAAACACGTTGCCTTACTACCAATGAGTAGAACCACCTTGGTTCACAAGGTGCCTTAGAAGAAATGATTCAGCTTGGAAGAGCTTGAGCAGTCGAAGCTGCAAGCTGGTGTCTTTGGCTTTTTGGCAATGCATTATCCATGTCTCAGGCGGATGGTGAGAACTGAAAAATAGGCAAATGCTATGCAAATGACCACCTCACTCCTTTTTTGTTAAATACTTAGGAAGGTACCTAAAAGGGAGGAATCAAGCATTCAGAAAAAAAAACAGTCACAAAGAAATGCATTTCAAATCACCTGGGGACTCCTGAATCTATTCACCTCCTTTTGTAAAGTAGTAAATCAGATTACAAACCAACACTGGTATTTATAAAATAAAAGGAACTGGAAACAAATAGTTGCCCGCAGACTGTGGCTGAAATGACACTGTAAGTTTCTGAAGGGGAAATGTGAGAAAGGAGTCTCTAAGAAAGAAGCCACACCTGGTAAACTTTTTATGACAAAAAAAGAAAGAAAGAAAGAAAGAAAGAATAGCATACTGAAAGAGCAAGTAGAGAGAGTATTCTAAGAATTTTTCTTCTTCTAGAGCATAGACTCTTTTTCAAAGTGGAAAGACATGTTGGATTCATCTATTTCTGGCACAAAAAGATGAAGGACAGTGGGCTCTATAGCAGTTATAAGTCTTTAACAAGTCATTATAAGGTGCACATGGGATTATTGGGGAACTTCATGCGTGATTCTGGACTTTCTCAGGTAGCGTAACAGTTATTCACTAATATAAGCTGTGCTGTGTTGATCTGTTTCTGTGAACCACCAAGCACAGTTTTGCCAGTAGGAAACGACCCCTAATGGTGCTCATCCTCTTTCCAGGCAGATGCAGCTGCTTGTCTACCTGAGATGTGTCAGTGGCTACCTTGCCTGCTCGTGATTTGAAGTAAGGCAGTGGGGCTGATAGGGTGTCATGGAGGATCTGCTGTCACTGCTGTACAGAAGACATGCAATTCAGCATTTTCTTTGCATTTAACCAAAAGCATCGGGCTGAGATAGAGATATGGATGGCTATGAACTGTGAGTGACCCAAAGAACATAAAAGGGGAACTGTGCAACGTGGCTGATTCTGTCTGAACTGTCTTTTAAAGGCATATATGAGATTGCCCTTGAAACAGATCACAGCTAATGGATCCTGCTGAATCCCTTGGGCTCTCTGCAGCCTGTGAAGCTGCTGTGTTGGGTCAAGGGATTGGAAGTGCCTCCTGTAAGGTGAGCTTTTCTCTATTCAGCCACAATTCAGTTCTCTGCACATCTAAATGCTGTAATGTCTTCAACATTGAGCTGTTATTGAAGTCCACCTTGAAATGAGGTCTAGTACAAGCTAGATTTCCCTTCCCAGCTATGGCACTACAGTTTAAGATGACTACATGATTTTGGGACTTGCATTTCTGTTCTGTTGGCAGGAGTAATTCAAGAGATTAGGAACGATCTGTAAAGCACTAGATAAATAATGAGCTGATTGCTATCAAATTTATTAGAAGGATCTGAGAAATACCTAGACATTTAAAAAACAAACAAACAAACCAACTATATGCCCAATGGCGAACCTATGTTTTTGTTGTTGTTTTGTTTTGTTCTTGTTAACTGAATAACTTGAGGCAGAGCCTCTTCAACTGAAATATTCATTTTTCCCATGGTAAAGTCCCAGACTGCAAATCTGGGGAAGCTGAGGATATGTAAGAGGTAATAAAGAAACATGCAACTGGAAGGGTCTATCTGGGTCATTGGATCTTATCCCTTCTGTCATGGGCAACTCCATCACATCTTCGTGCTGAAAGTTGTTTCCTCCAAATGACGAGTCAATTCCTCTTGTTAAATCTCTGTGTTATTGCTGTACAATGAAGTCAGGCTGTAGAACACTGCCATACAACATGTATCCTACTCAGCCCAAAGTAGAGGCTTCTTCTGGACTTTCTGTTCTCTGAATCTCATTTCCAAAGTGGTCCCTTTGCATGATGGAGGTCTCTACCGTTTGGGTGTCCTGCATCCTACTAGGGAATAGTGCCATGTAGAGTGAGAGGTGAAGAGGAGAACCATTTGCTGCAGGGGACTGGACTGAATGCAGTGGGCTGAGAGGATGAAAGAGGAGAGACAAGAGATGACAGTAGAAAAATGAGAAACAAAATGAGGAAAAGCAATAGATGATAAATTATTAAAGAAGTGACCTTACATGGCCTGGCTGTATACTTTGCTGTTTAAGAGTTTATTTTTCCTCAGTGCACTTTTCATGAGTTCCACTCCTACAAAAGTGGGATGAAAACCTCAGAGCAGTTAGAAGCATGCCCCAAGTTCTGTGCTGAGATAAGGTTGTGCTTGTGTGTGTGACCACCAGCCTGCGGCCAAGGGTAGTCGTGGCTTCCTGCAGAGATGCGCACTGGGAGACACTGCCTTGCTGAGGGACATCCCTGAAACAGCACTGTAAAGGAGGTCAATCCCTGTTGTGCTTTCATAGGAGATAAACAGTACTGACATTTGGAATCCACTCTATTTCCAGAATGCCCCACTGAGCAGCTTTCTGAACAGGAAAATTTGCAGTGCTTACCACACCTACAGAGAGTGATGGGCACTTTTGCTGCAGCCTGATCATGTTTTAACTTGCTTTCATGTAGAAACCGGGGTCCTGTGGGCTTTGTGTGTTGAGCATGGGGATGCTTGGGAGACATCAGAGTGGCCCAGGGGCTGTGGAGAGACAAGCAGATGTGGGAAGCAGCTGTGGGGAGGGTGGTGGTGTCATGGGAGCCTGTCAAGGGTGAGAAGTGTGGCTTTCGGGATGCAAATCCACAGGAAAAGCAGGATTCATCAGTTTGCTGCTTACAGGAAACTTTCTGAACTTAGAGAATTTGCTAATCTTCGGTGGAGCCTGAATCTTTGTCAGGAAAAAGTAGCAAAGATACTAAAAAAGCTTATGGCTAGGAGTCAATAATGTGTCTGTTCCTAGCTGCAGCCAAAATTTTTTATAGCCATGAACAAGTCACTTCATTTTTCCATGCCTCAGTTAACTCATTTATAACATGGGGATAAAGATACCTTTTAACCCCGATTACCTTTGGTAGCTACAAATGAAATTTACCTAATGAGTGCCAAATACACGGCATCTGAAAAGCTCTTGATTACATCTTTTCCCAGGCTTCCTATCAAATCCCTACTTTTGGAAAATAATTTGTCTTTATGCACAGGTATTTAAGGGAATGGTGCATAACATGGCTGTGATTGGTGCAAAGGCATTTAAGAAGGCAGCGATAAATAAAAACAGTTCCTGACAGAGGCAGATTAGTCCAGACCCTACTACCAAAGCCAAACCCTTTGTTTTACTCAGAGGAAGATCCACTCCCTGCTGAGATCTGGGCGATAAGGCAGCAGCTGGTGATGGCCAGGGCCCATCTACCAATCCAGGGGCAGAGATTTACCCAACAGCCACTTAAAGCTGATTCAGCCTTTCAGGGGCATCACATGTGTCTCAGGAGGAGCTCCTGAGATTAGCTTCCACAGCCTCTTAGCTCTTCCTTTTCCCTTTCTCAGTTCAGAGCTTTCTTTGTAATGTTACAGAGAATTATAACCTCTCAGAGATCATAATTATTTTGCTATGCTTTACTTGAGGTACGCAGTGGTTTTGGCAAAGGCTCCATCTATTCGGCCCCTTTCCTGTCTCCAGCAGTGACACATCCTAAACCTTCTGACTTCGTGTTCATGATGCCACAAGTGACAATCTGATTTCAGCTCCTTGCTTCTGGACAACACCTGAGGGAATGGCTTTACTGTCTTTCCGATGCAGCAGATAGGGAAATGGTTTTTGGTCATTTTTTTCCTTTCCCTTAGCTTCCCTCCCAGTATGGTCAGGTTCCTCTTTCAGAATTAGTAACTCTGCATTTAGGGGAGCATATCACAGAATCACAGAATCACAGAATTGTAGGGGTTGGAAGGGACCTCGAGAGATCATCGAGTCCAACCCCTCAGCAAAGCAGTTCAATTTTCTGGGAACTCCTTTTCCTTCCAGCACTCTGCACCTAACTTGCAAAACTGAGACAAAGTTCAAAGCTGACTGACGTGGTTGGGGCCAGCATGGAGAAACTCAGTCCTGGATAAAACCTGCTTGTGCCTGGGAGGCTCCAGATCCAGCGAGCGGCCTGCTGTGTCCCCAGGTCCAGCCTGTGTGTCCTGGGGAAGGGCAGGGCCAGGGACCCTGGCAAGGGGCAGGGTGGCAGAAGTCCCATGGGAAGGCTGTGGAGGGGAGGTGCCCCCGCTTCCCACCAGGGCAACCCTCTCTGTTCGCCTCTGGCAATTCCCTGCCAGCATGTGAGGCTGCGGGGCGTGCTCTGCTAGGAGCCCCTCAGCTTTCAGGTTTGGCAGCATTTCTGAGGCAGCAAATCTCTGCCTCCCTGAGCCCCCAGGGGCAGGAGCTCTCGTACTGTGCCGTAATTCATTGCTTTCTGCCTGCGGCTCTCAGGGCTCTGCTGCCCCAGTATTAGAGCACTGAAAGAACAAGCTGACAGGCTCCTGTGGTTTGGGAGAAAGACATCCTCATGAATGTGCTTGCTGAGATAAAGAAAAGTGAATAAACATCCTTCATCTCCCTCAAACCCCACGCCAGCCTCCCACCCCATACTGGGTCTCCACATGCCCATGTGTCAGGGATTTTGTTGGGCTGAAACGCAGCAAATGGACAGCCCTTGTCTGTGCGTCCTGCCCTGGGTAACCTTAGGACATGCAAACATGGCGTGGATTTCATGGCTGTGCTCACAGGATAATGACTGCCCTGCATCCTTAAGCTTCTCAATGCTCAAGGAACACTAAGCCCACTGTAACTTGCATGCTCAAATGCTGTTTATGCAGAGGATTAGCAGATCCCTCAGATAAATGTGTTTGTTTTGATTGCTTATCTGCCCTGGGGAGGATGGAAGAACAGCCCACATGCTTCTGCGTCAAACTGCAGCAGGCTTTCAAAGGAGACTTCAGTAGCATGTCTGGAGTTAAACTCTAAATCTCCAATTTCTGTTGAGTCCACTTATCTTACGTGGCATTTTCCTACTAAGGTTTTACTTTTTTCTTGCCCATAATAATCATTGTTGAGTTCGGTTTTATTTTCCGCTCTTCACTAGAGCTACATCAAAAGTTACCCACCTGCATGTGCCAGACCTGTAACTTTTGCCAATCTTCTAGTGACAAGAAAGAAAATAATGAGTTCCGGCAGTCAGATCAGGATTTTCAGCATTAGACATGACACCGAGTATCGCTGCTCCTGTTTGTGGCTGAGGAGGTGGGCTGCATCTGCCAGAGACACCTGGCTTTCTGAGGCTGGCACAGGCAGAGCGGGTTCCTGGCTCCCTGTGAGTGCTTATTTTGCTTGTGTTTGGAGATAAACCTGCTTACTGTAAGCCTGATTTATCTGGGTTCTCAGTCCGCTTGAGTCTTCCGTGTGGTGCTACCATTTCTGAGGATTTATCCGAAGTTATCCAGTGCCAAACAAAGCAGCTGCTCTGCAGCATGCTGGGAGATCTCCCGCCTTCCTCCTGCTGGCAAAGGGTGTCACTTCTTGCCCTGTAACATGTTTGCTGCTTTACCGGTGCATGATCCCACTCAGCTTCAAGAGTCTGAGAAGCAGCCAAGAGAACACGACAGCAGCTGGATGCAGCAGAGATCCACGTGTCCCAGTGTTAGAGGGCAGGGAGCAGTGAGGGGACGGGCAGGGCGGCCGTCAGGCAGAGGTGGCACATCTGAATGACACCATAGCTGCTGCCTTCCCCTGCGAGCCATTCTGGAGTGAGAACCAATGGATGGAGATGCCCTGTGAGCACAGAGTAGCCAGGAGGGATGCCAGAACTGCTGCTGGTGACAGAAACCTCCACGAGTGCCAGTTCCCTGCTGCTGGAGCACATGGATGAAGTGACACATGCCTAAGCTGCACATGTGCAGTCTACTTTATGCAACATGTTTATTTTTAATTGATCAAGACCATGGACCGATCCAGCACCAACAGCTTCCCATTCATTTTGTTTAAAAATGGAGCATAAAACATTAATATATTGAGTATGGGCGCTAGTATTTGTTTTAACCGTGATCTGGTAGATCTAAAAAGAATTGCATTGTTTTATATACCGCGCTCACTCATGACATGAGTGAAATAGTGAAAATATTAAAACAGTGCAGCATGCAGTTGGTGGTGGCACCTACACTCGTTGGAATATGATGTTACCTTTTGCAAGGTCTGTGTCCCAAAGGAGGAGAATGGTTTTTAGCTTGTGACCTTTCCCATGTTTCCACAGTTAAATTTGGATCTCCTCAGGCTCTCCAGCACTGTGTGCCAGGAAGTGCACAGAGCTGGTGATGCTGGGTGCCATTCACATTGGGTGCCAGCAATGCTGGGTGCTGGCAGCAAAGCTGGCAGTCCCTGTCTGAGTAATTCAGTTCATGACTAGCAGGGGGTCATGGCATACGTACTCCTTAGGCAGCTCCTTCTCTTCAGGGTGAAAAATTCCACTGGCTATTTTGCTTTCAATGCACCACAGACGCTGATAGTGAGAGTGATTCTGTGCCCACTGTAGAGGAATTTGTGTGTGCTCCAGCTGACACAACATGCAGTCCCTTCCTTAATATGTTGCTTGCTGCTTCTGCCATCAAGCAGAAATCTGTGGTCCCAGTTACACCAGTCTGGGAGGTGGCTGTCAGGACACTGAACAGAGGTTGTATCTTTCTCACAGCTTTTGGTAGGGAAGGGAAAGTTCCTGGCTCCTTTTGCAGAGGCAGCAGCTGGGAGGACCCTACCTGTGACCAGATGTCACTAGTCCTGACTGCCACATCATTTGTGGCTGAATCTCTTGTCTTTCTCCATAACTCAAAACAAAACTGCTGCATAGCCATATGCCCCCCAGCCTGCACTTGCCTGGCCTCAGCATGGCAATGTGCAGTAGATACTCCAGCAGCAAATCTCCTATAGTGAAGTTGCGTTCATCCCTGAGGAATGTTTGCACTGCCCTTGATGCTTAGAGGCTCCATGGACAGTGCTGGTGGACGTGTCACTGCCTGTGACATCTTCCCAGAAATGACAGAAGATGCCATTTCCCAGGCTGCTGATGTGCATACAGCCCCAGTGGTCTGCGTCAGTGCAGGGCCACAGGTGCCCATGCATGCCGTGCCGGAAGACTGCCTGCACTATGGCACTTTTTTCCTCCATCTCTGGATAAGGCCCTGTGATGGAGCCCTGTAGTGGCTCTGGCAGCTCTGAGCATCGCGCTGGAGCCCGTTTCTGTAAAGCTGAACGCTGGGAACAGGCCTGACCTTGCTGTGAGGTACGAGCAATGTGATGCTGCTCCCTCTGAGGTACTCGGAGCACTGAGCCCTCTGGCAGTGTACGGGTTCCAGGATCCTCTCTGCAGACATGTGAGGCTTGTCAGCCACTCACAGCAGGGGGATTTGTGACGGGGATCTGTAAGCTGGATGGCTCACCTCCTGGGCATGCAGAGGGCTGTGACAGCCACATGAGGGGGAGCGGGGACACTGAGGGGTGTCACCTTCTCACCTACTTAAGGACATGAACAGCTGAGCTGGTCTATGGGTGAGAGGCTGAGCTGTCTTTGTTCCCAGGAGCTGTGCAGGGCTCATGAGGAGAAACTCTCCTTACTTTGGTCTCCACAAGTTGCTATATGTGCAGCTCAGGTGATAACCAGGAAGACCAGGTGCCTGCTTCTCTCCACCATTTCCCCCCCTTAGCAGCTGAGGCCAACCAGTATGTGAGAACATCACTGTTTTCTACTTCATTTTCTTTCTTTATTTTTTGTTGTTTGTTCAAATGAAGGAGCCAGCTAACTTTTTCATTTGCAGGCTTCCCCCACTGCAGGCAAGCAGAGAGAAATATAGGAGCTTGCTGTCCTGCCCACTCTGCTCCTTCCAGCAGGGCATGCTGGTTCCCACCCTCGCTGGGGCCTGTGCTCTGGCAGCAAGTCCCATAGACCTGCTGGGAGGGGGCTGGTGCTGCTGGAGGTGATGTTCACTGGCACTAGACCATACCCCAGGTGTGTCGGTCTACTCAAGAGATGTTCTGTTGCAGCTGGTGCTGTCTTGATACCTGCCCCATCCTGAGACCTGGACATTTGTAACTGGAGTGCATTCTGCATTCAAGGCACTTCAGCTAGATCTTGGCTTCAGTGATCTCAGACAATATGATTGTATATAACAGATCTGCTGTGTCCGACTGTACCAAGTATAAGACTGTTGGCCGTGGTGTGGTGACAGAGAGCTTCCAGCTGGTGGTTACATCCTGCTGTGCAAATTCAAGGCTTTGCTGTAGGATTGCATGAACGACCACGTAGGTGTAAGGGGTGCTTGCTATGTGGTCCAGCTGCGTGGAGCAGGATGTGCTAGACCATGGGGTGCAAACGCTAGGCACATAGCACCCCTGTGTGGTGTTGGCTGCTGAGTACACTGATTCACAGCTTTAGGGTCCCACTCTGCTCTGAATCCTACATCTTTTACTTGTTCTTGGGCATTTTTGAAGAATCAATGACAGCAGGTTATCAACCACTCTTGTGCATAAGCCTCCATAAAGTTTGATTCCTAAGGCCTTATCTACTGTAGAAACTTTTGCCTCAGATGTAATAGAGCTTATCAGTTTAAGTATATTAGGCAACAGTCCTGGCATAATAAATGCAGCTGATAACAGCAAAATGGCATCAGCATATGCTGATTGCTGGGCTTGCTTTAAGAGTTGTAATAATCCAGCAAAATCTCCTTGTAGAAGTACAAGCTGCATCCATAAATGCCCTTTGAGGGGAACTGAGACCCTCGAGAGCTGGAGGGGCAGCAGCGGGCCTGCTCCCAGCCTGCAGCGCCGCGGGCCTGGAGCGCGGGGGTGAGAGGGCTCTGGGCTGATTACTCACACTGCAACTTGGGCTGCTTCCATGTGAGCACTTAATTAGATTGAACTCTGCTAATTCAAGAGATAACAAGATAAGGTTAGCCCAGTTAAGTTTATGTGGTTGCTTTATCCGTTATCAGCAGTAGAGTTGTCTTTTTTCCTTTACAAGCACTTAACTGGCAGATCCTGACAAGGTGTTATCAGCGCTCCCTTGAAATGAAGGGATGGGGCTCCCTCCTCGCTCTGCAAAAGAGGCCCTGCAGCCTGGGCAAGTGAATTTAGCACCTTGCAGCCCCTCAGAGGGTGACAATGGCCACTGTGCATAGCTCATTGCCATGTAAATTGTGCAGGTGATGCCTAGCTAGGCCTGGCCCTGTGCTCCCTGCAGATGCCTGTGGGGAACACATAGCTACTCCAACACAGAACGCACTAATCATGAAAATATGATCAAGCTTGCTCTGGCTTAAATGGCGGTGATTGGTTTCAATGGAAATGACCTTCCAGGAAAAACTGTGCGCGTGTTCATTCATATATATACATGTATGGAATATATATATATATGCACATAGCCTCGAGACATACGTGCCTCACCTGAAGGTGATCGCTGCACAAATTTCTTGGTAATTACAGCTGCTGTACTTGTTCAACCTGAAAGGCTTGTTGGCTTCATGATTTCTAGCCTCAAACATCCCCAAATAATGAGTCAGACCTCAAAACTGTTACTTAGGCTCTTAAACATATAAGGAACTCTTTGAATGATTTGTTCTCATTTCTTTGATTCTTTGATCCTTTGATGTTGTATTTCAAGGTCTTTCAGTGAAGATGAAGACAGTTCAATGAAAACCAAGATTCCCATCTCATCAGTTATTTCCAGGAACTGAAGACTTAAGCTAACAGTAAAAACAAGCAAATAAACAAATAAAAAAACCAACCAAACGAACAAATCAGGGAGAGAGCTGTGACCTCCTATTCCTTCATGGTGGTGTTGAGATCAATGATACAGCACTCAAGAAATTAGGGTAAACAGTAAATGCTTGATTATGACCTCATCATTTCTGCCTGGACCTGCAGCACCGATACAGAAGAACAGCTTTGTCATGAGCTCCATTTTAGAATACCTGACTTCAGTCAGCTCCGTGGTTTTAATGCAGAAGAGAGAATAAGGATAAAAAGTTCATGCAACTCTTTTCCTGTGCCTTGTTCAGTAAAATACAGATGGAAGGAATCAATGTAGATGGCAGAAAATCTATGCTTACTTTGCTGTTGTTATTGTATTTATTACTATTATTAGTATTAGCTTAAGTATTAGGCAGGAAAAACGTGCCTGAAAAAATTTCACTTCTGGGAAGTTTTACACTTCAGTTCCAAGTACACTAAGAAATGCAAGCAGCCTCCTCTCTGTCCTCCCCTCTGTCATGCACTATCTTGTAATAATATTTTGAGGCTTCAGACCTGGAGCACAGCCTCTCTTAAGCCTGGCACCAAATAAAGACCAAAGAGAAGCAGTCTTACCACAGAAGTGCCTATAATTTGTGTATAAGGCATCCATCCTACGCACCCTTCCAGTATGGCTTTATTAAAAGCAATGCACTCAGCTAAATACTTGCACTTCATTTTATTACACTTTTGGATTTAGTTCAGGCTAACATTGCTACATTACCCAGCAATGATTCATGCAGGTCTCCCAGCTCATTTAGAAATGAGTCCTAAGATCAGCTATGTACAAAATCAGTTATCTGGCAAATGTTAGCACCTCAGCTGTTGTACATGACCTTCTTTTGCAGATCTCTAACATATACGTAGCACCTCCAAGCCTATTTTCTCATGTTAAAGCTCACTACTCATTTCTGCTTTGTTCTGTCTTTCTGAGGTTATAAAGTGTAAAAATGAATGAATAGTGTAATAATTTATTCTTCTCACCTTCTGAGTTTCTTGAAGCTCTCACCTTCATGTGGCATGTGTGAAATGTTTATTTAATGAACATCACGGGACAGGGAAATCTCTTCTGATAGTATCATGAATCTTAAAGCACGGCCCCTCCCTGTTCCATTTCATGTAACGAGCTCTCACCACAGCCTGTGCTAATACCTTTCTAAAGATTGAGCTTCATGTCAGTTCTCTTTTATCTTTTTAATATTGTTTCTAGTACAGCTTCCAGCTCTCTTTAAGTCCTCCTTGATGTCTGTTTATCCTCTTACCTTTTTCCAGTGTGTTCTTTCCTTCTCCTGGAGGGCTGAGAAGACCTTGCCCATGGTCACTCAAGTTATATTTATATTTCCTGGTCCATGCCCAGGGAACAAGCTGATACAGAGCACTGCTGAGTGCTCTTTGCGAGACCTCATGGCTCATCTGCCAGCTTTCAGGCTCATAACCGTGCTGTGAAGGGTCAGGTGAGGGAGAAATATGTTGTAATACTGGTACTGGGCACAGCAACTGCTTCAGCAACAGAAAAATGACGATTTCTGGACCCTGGAGTGAGAGTCTGCACTGTTGGACTGGGAGCATGGCACAGACATGGTGTATGCACTTAGCTTTTACAAAAAGGTATTTCTTTCCCTCACTGTCTGGGTTAGGTCTGTGTTAGGTAATAGGTAATAGATTTGCTTCCATGGACAGGAGGCGAGCTTGTGCTGCTGTGCCAGCTTGTAACCACCACAGCTCTTTCTATCTCCTCCTTCCTCTGAATGTTCCTCTCATGTTTCCTTTCCAACACCTTTCTTCATCTTTCACCACTAAGTTCATCTCAAAGCAGAAGACAGATATGGCGAGACGTGGTTCTGGTGAAGACTTGGTACGACAAGCAGGGACTGCACCATTTTTCCACGAACCTGCATGGATGCCGCAGGGTCAGCACATGGTGTGAGGCATCCACATTGTGTAGCCTCCAGAGATGTGGAAGTGCCAGTTGCTACTGGAAGCAGACCACCAGCTACAGCTACTGTAATGAAGAATTATGCTAATAAATGACAAATACCATCAAACAAACAAGGCCTGTGACCTCCTCATGATGGCTTCTCTCCTTGGACTTGGATTTCATTGATCCAAATAGTACTTTCCTGTTATGTACCACGACCTAGTCAGTCCTGTTGAGGATTTTACAATACTAACACAGCTTGCCTGGAAAAAGCATGCATTTTCATTTCTTCCTCCCTAACGAAAAAGGCGTGGTTTTGCTAGCATGGCAAATGAACAGGGATAAGGAGCATCAGCCAACTGTGCCTTATTCCAAGAGAACATGTTTACTTAACCTGGATGATTAAAGCTTTTGCTAAAGATTTTGTTGAGATGTTGATAGAAAATAACTGCTTAGCTATAGGATGATAGCAGAGGCTGTAATGTACATGGTCAGTGATAAATCCAGCCCAGCCCACAGTACTGCTTGTCTGATCTCTGCAGTGCTTCTCTCAGAGCCACCTGCTGCTGTGGCTCGGACCACGCAGCTCCCTGGCTCACCTCCTTTTCTGAGCCCTCTGAGTGGAAGCACAGTGCAGGAGCACACAGAGGAGGCACAGCGTGCTGCTTCCTGAGGCAGGAGCATGCCCTTGTGCCTGTGTCAGGGTTTGTATGGCCGTTTGCACAGGGCCGTGGCTGCACGCAGGCCGAGTCGGCAGCAAATCGCCTGCAGCACAAACACTGTGTGGGAAGGCAACAGGAGAACCACTGAAGCAGGCATGACTCGAGGAGGGTCACCACAGCATGAGAACTTTTGGCTGATCTTAACCACGCACGGACTCTGGTTACATCCCCGGACAGAAGCACACCACGTGCACACAGATCCTTATGCAGAGGCCTCTGGCTCAGAGTGGGCAGTGCAGATGTCTCTCCTTAAATCTCATGCCGGTGCAGCTCCTCCTGGCCATTCACCTCAGAAATGCTCAGAAAGTAGCTCTGAAAATACCACACACAGCTGCTGAGGGATAAACTGAAGTTAAAACATTCATTGTGCTGTTGTAAGTGGACCCTATGATTCTACGACTCCACATTCGAGAGATGAACACCAGCTCGCTCACAGAAAGAAAATCCTTTCTTTCCTTTGAAGACTGAAAAAGAAGCTCTGAAGGCACGTTCACACATCCTACTATTCAAAATAGAGCCATACACAAACTGTAGGGTGTGAGTAAGGGAAATGAGATCAGAAGCCGTTGTCAGGTATGAGTCATCCCTTCACGGCTTTTTGGACCATGGGAGTGAGCAGTATGTTCCAACAATATGCTTGCTGGAGTAAAAAAATTCAGTCCTCACAGCCTATTTGCATCAAGCAATATTGTGGCTACAGTCCCCGGGGAAAAACCGAGCTGAATCCATAATGGAACTTTTGATAGCAAACAGAAGTAAATAGAAAGGGTGGAAGGAAAACTAACTCAATGAATACGGTTTCTTTAAATATTTATAGAATAAATCTTACTTCACTATGCATTCAGAGTAACTGAAAGCAAAATCTGGCTCTCCTCTTCTTAAAATGTGAGGCGAGTAATGTTTAGTTCAAAGCAAAATTGCGTATTGTTAGATGCTGCAAGGTTGCATTTCAGTATCTAACTCCTAGATGTCTGGCTTCTTCAGCAAAGTGCAGAATGCAGATCTAAGCACCCAGGCTTCCTCTGCGGTCTGCCAGGAAAGAAGCAGAGGCATGCAGAAAGAAGAAACTGCACACTCCTTGTTTGTTTTTTTAATGGCAGCTGTAGTGTATTGCGAACCTGCAGCTTCACTCTTCCTACACATCGTGCAGGGACAACTTTGCTCCTGTTTGTTTAAATTTAATCTATTATTTCAAGCATTCTTTTGCCATATCTCCATTAGTGATTTAGGTGAGGAATGTACTTTTGAAACGAATTGTCCAGTTGTCCTCTGGCGTAGCAAGCTTGGAGTCTGTCAACAACACTCTTTTCAGATTAAATAAAACTGCAAGGTGTTCTCCACCAGCACATTTGATGTGCTCGAACAACAAGTGCGTGTTCAGTCCACACAAGATCATCCTAATGAACCCTCTTAAAAGGCACGGAATGAAGATGTCAGGCTCTCAGCACGAGCTGTTCCACTCCGCAGACCTCTTACAGTGGTTAGGTAGGTAGAGCCCTTTTCTCAGGTCATTGCAGGCTGCTTGGCCTGGAGTCTTTTTTGCCTGCCATTTACACGGCCTGCAGCTAGCTCTCACCTCCAGCATTTAGCTGACTCTTCAGAAACCACCAAAGGGCTGCACACACGCGATCACAAATCTCTGTAAAGCGTTGACTGCACAAAAAGAAGTCCACAAAATAGAATAAAACAAACAAACAAACAAATATCCTAACCAACAGAAAACCTCTGTAAGGTATAAATCCTGTATTAACAGATAGAAGAGAATCAGCAAATAACAAGTCTCTTGGCTATGGAAAATACAGTTTATTGATTGGTAAGAAAAACATCTTAAAAAGTTTAATATGTGTCTGCTTCACTTCCCCTTAGAGAAAATGAACAATCACTAACGTTGAATTCTCTCAGCAACCTGTTAACACAGGAATGAATGCAAGAACGTGTTTCTGGCAAAGCCATACTGCCTTGCACTAGGCCTGTACTAGATACCTGTCTACAACTAGCAGTATCGTTACCCTACGTTACCAAATGTCTCATTTAATTCATAACATTGGAGTTACGCAGGCACTTTGGGTCTCACAGCCACCTCTCTTGGCTGGTGACTCCTCTCCTTGGCCCTGCTGACTTCTTCTGCACACAGAAATGTGCCCGGGGGAGGGAGCAGGAGTGCCTTTGTGCAGGGCTGTCCCGTGGGTGTGAGGTGCGCTCAGAACAGATGTGTCCCTTGGGCAGGGATGGGTGGGAAGGACCTGGTTTCCCAACACAGGCCCTTCAGCGTTAGGTGCTGAGCTGTTCCACTGCTGAGGCTGAGCTACGCCATGGCATGCTTGTAAGCAGCATTTCAGGTGTTTGTGGCAGGATAAAATGGGGAAGAAAATGAAAACAACTCTTGACACGAGGAACTTCATGGCTTAGGTGGAGCTATGGAGGTGGAACAGGCTACAATGAGCATAATTTTAGGCACCTGAAGTTTCAGAATGAAGTAAATCCCTTTGAAGTCACCACATGTTAAAAACAACAGAGGAAGAAGTACAGAATAATTAGTGTGTGGTAATGGATACTTCTGCCTATTTCACAATAATTTTCACTCTAAACTTTCTCCTGAGTCCTGTTGGATCTGGCCCTTCGTTACCATCCATGCAAGTGATTACAAGTGAGTCCTACTGCTCTGATAGGGCCATTTCAAGCTGGCATCAACTAGCCCTCCACAGACAGATGGCACAGACCTCACTAAAAACAATGGGCAAGCTGTGTGCGATTTCTCCAGGTTAGATGGAAAGCCTCTAAGGCTGTGATAGCTAAAAATGGTAGGAAGTTGCATAACACATGGCATGAAAGACCATCAGGAACTAAAACATGGCCTGATGGAATGAGTTGCAAATGCTGAGGAAAGCAGGTTGGCTGCTGGAAGTATATTAGAGGCTGGAAGCCAGGAAAAAGAAGAAAAAAGTGATGGAGAGTGTTTCCCTGAGACAGATCTCCTGGAGACAGAAAATGTGGGTAAGCAGACCTGAGAGGAAAGGCAGCCTTGGAAACAGTGAGCAATGTGACCGTGTGCTGTTTGTGTCCTGGTTGTTTTGGGGACATGCATGCGTTTCTCTGCAAACAAACAGGACTGAACAGCCAAGGATCACCTTACACGTATAATTATTTTCTCCTCCTGCTAGGAACAAACCCACAGCACCTTTAAATACAGCCTGACCAAAACAGAGCAGTTGTGTAATAGAAGTTGGGAAGCTGGCTTCTGCTGCATCAGCCCTGAGCAGTACCTGTCCCTCATGCAAGTGGTCCAGGTGGAACAGGGTCCTGTAGCAGACACATTGGCAAGTCACCAACCCACCTCTTAGCAGCGTCATGGCTCTGGAACTGGTTTCTGGTGGCACACTTGGGTCTGGGTTTGTCTTTGGTGAGCAGGAAGCAGCCAAGCAGCTGAGGCAGCAGTACCCCATTAGGGTCAACTGCTGCCCACTGCTTCTCTGGAGTCTGCTACCTTGCACGCCAAGTGTGTGTTTCTACAGAGTGTCTTTGGTCTAAGGAAAGATCTTAGTCTTAAAAGCATGGAGCAAAGCCAAGAGGGTAATTTTCTGTGGCTGCTTAGAAATGACATATTCCCCTGGGGAGGCAGGATGCTGGAGGTGTCCTCCTTCTAAACGTTGTGTTCAGCAAACCGTGGGAGATGAATTTTCTGAACAGAATTTCCTGCTGAAAGCTGAGTTCATCTGAGCTCGTCTGTAAGAGTGCATGACACGTAACATATTTTACAACATCCTTTTACAACAGAAGGGTGGGACCAGAAATCTAGCTAATTTAAGAGCAAGCTTGCTGAACTTGTGCAGTGTTCTACACGATGTGGCTGCTGTCATGGCAGAAGGCTGTACTCAGCCTGTTTGTTGCACCCCCACGATCCTCCCACTGCAGTGCCTTTGGGGCTAAGTCCTCTGACAATCTACACAGTCCTGACCTTTAAGACCGCTTGAAGGTCCTTATTTTCAGGTGCACAGTACACCTATTGCTCTCCATGGCACAGGCAGGAAGCCAGGCTCACGTCCGTCGAGTTAACCTCACTGCTCCGCTGGCAACAGCGCATGCTGACACCAGGGTGCCTGCCCCAGCAGGGCAGCCTGCACACCACAGGGGAACCTCGCATCAAAGACAGCATGAAAAAGAGGTAAGATGTGGTCCCCTCTGAGGCTTACCTCTGTCCTGTGCGCCAATAAGCAGAAAATTTTCCAGTGAGCAACACACTAGAGCATCAAGGTTCTATGGCCACCAAACAGTATATGCCTTTCCTTGCTCAAAAATTCCAGTACTCATAGCTGAGCTCCAACACATTGGGTACCTGAGAGATAGCTGCCAGACAAACTCGGGCTGTGTCAGTGCTTGGTGTTGATGACACCAGACAGCTCTGCAGATGACAGCATCGTGTGACTGCATAGGCTTGATGCCATTTTGTCCTTCTGCAGCTACCATACACCACGATGCTTGTGCCTGCTCAGCTACTCCTCCAGCCTCTCCTCCCATTCCCTACCCAGCACGGGATGCAAGCTTGCCTCTTTTCTTTGTATCTTTGCCCAGCACAAACGTGAACTAGCATTTCTGTGTACACTGTGCACAGGCAAAGGAAACCTCAGCAGAAGAGCCCTTTCCTTGCCCTTATTCAGTGTGCCAAGTTACTGCTCTGCAGAACTAGGAAGATCTTGGCAGCCAGAAATCATGAAGAAAATCAAAGCTTTGTTTGAGAATACAGCCATACATGCCAGATAGTTACACTGCTCGGGTTGTTTCAGGGGTGATGGTGCAAACTGTGTGTTGGGCAATAGCTCTTGACAATCTCCAGCAAAATATGTGGATATTCCAGTTTCTGATTCAGCAAACTGTTACAGATGTATTTCAGCCACAGTATAACATGCTTCAAGGCGATGTCATTGCCTATTTACTTTCAGTGTGACACTAAATGTAACCCTTGTGATTTAGCCATGAGTGGGTTATCTTGGGAAACTCCCAGCTGTTTCAAAGAAAGTTAAAAGTCATGAGCACTTGATTTAGTACCTTTGAGTGAGATAAATGAGGTTTAACCTGGGAAATTTTACCTGGGAGTAGCTAGTCCTTCTCTAGACCAGATGTTCATCTTCCCACAGACGTCTCAAGGCAGTTCTTTCCAGGCTTTTCTCTCCTGCCAACCCTACTCAGTTCTCTTTTGGTCCCAGCTCAGTGTGGTCGCTTTGTGCTTTGTGCTTTACTCACCGAGCCAGCGTCAGCCCAGCAGGGGAGAGCAGCAAGCAGCAAACTCACATCTGCCTGGCGTGGGGTGGGACAGGCTCTTATGCTCATGGCACAACACAGCCTGGGTCTGCCCACCCCCTGAGGGAGGATGAATGGAATGGGATCTTAGAGAAGGACAGAGGTTACTCCCCTGTCCACACACACATCCAAGGAGGATGTCCCTCTTTCACTTAAATGAGCTTTGAGGAAACAGAGTGGTCTGAGCGCTGCTAATGGAGGTCCTGCTCCTCCAGGGTCTCTGCGGAGACACACTGATGCTCCAGATTGTCTCTGCAGGGATGGCGATTGTGTTGCTCACTGCTCCAGTAAGGTCTCCGGTACGTGCTGCAATAAATCATCTGTTTATAACATAAATGAAGCCCATTTTTAATACCCCACCTAATGGTACATTTATGGCAAGATGAACGACTGTAGCAGAGGATATAAAATGCTGTGTTTAGTGACAGACCTGTCTGTCAGCTGAAGGTATTTGAGTAATGAAGCTGTCACCTTTAGACTCTCACTGCCTCGGTGAAGGGGTGTTTGTATCAGACTTGCAGGCAAGGAGGAGAGACACGCCTGGCTCTCAGTCTGGTCTCTTCATCTCTGGCTTAGGAACAAGGGGAAGAGGAGAGGGGGATTTCAGTCCTTCTGGCCAGAAGGTGGTGTGACCATGGCTGTGACATCACTTTTTTCAAAAACTGATGGAAAACAAAGCCATAGGGACCTCTGTGGCTGTGGATGCAATGCCCCAGCTTGGTTAGCGGTCATTGTATCGCAGTTTATCAGAGAGCTGTGGGCTTACCTGGAAGTCCAGAAAAGTCACAAATCATGACTGGCTGCACTGTGAGGAAAGCCCTCAGCCTGCTGTCCAAAAGCTGTTTAATCTAACAACCCCTGATACCCAAGAAGCACGGAAAGCACATGTACTGAGTAATAAACTATAATAAACTCTTTTCCAAACACTTTTACACGTATCCAATCAATGTCAGCTGCACAAGGAAGGGGCACTCTGCTATGTGTTTGTAGCCAGACTTGGAAGTGAAGTAAAACCCAATCATTATTACCCCAGAGAGGGGAGATACACTTATATTTACCCTTTGACTTACCACAAGGATTGAAAAATGCAAAGGTAAGGGAAGAGTGGCCGAGAAACTGTCCAGACACAGCACAGGTGAAACATGTTCTTCAGGCATAGGTTTTCAACTGATACTTATTTATTATTAAGCTGTCAGCAATAAAATTTGTAGCTGTGCTCTGACAGCCAAAGATCAAGAACCTCGGAAGAAATAATGTGATCACAAATGTGGTAGAAATGGACAACAAATCCAAAAAAATGGATAAACAGCAAGGATAACGCCTGGAGCCTCTAACAATTATCACATTGTGTAAAGTCACTTGCTATGAAGCTGCTGCCACAGTACCTCTGATTGTCGAGTAAGTGATGAGCTGCATTGATTCAATACACACCTATAATGTTGGGAGCTAAAAGAAGTGTTTCCATGCTTTGGGAATGTGAATTCTGTTAATGCATTACTAGCAAATATCGCTGTGGAATATGGGGCAAAGCAGCAAGAACGCTGACAAGTGCCAGGGTCAGGGTTACTACAACACTGCTACATTGTACAACGATGCTGAGGAATGTGTGGACCTCACTGTTTAATTTATTTCCTGTTGTTCCCTTTTCTTTAATCTTAGGCTTATTATAGTCTTTAGATGAATGATTTTTATTTGTTCTCTTTCAGGAAGAAATTTTAGAGGAGAATCTCTGCACTCCTGTATTTGTGAAACATGAATGTTCAAAAAAGATGAGTGCCTTCCTGTAAAAGGTTGCTAGTAAGCAACTGTTTGTCAAAAGAAAAAAGGTTGGAATTAACTCAAACCATGACTTACTCTTCTCCATGAAAAATGTAACAAGTTACCTGGCTTTGTGAGAGAATTCACTACCAGCTCTCTGCACAGTGAAGCGTTGCATCTGTCTCCTCACTATACCTTGCTCACTCTAGTGTTCTGCGGTGTACTTTATGCAATGTGTGCATTCAGAAATATTATCCATATTTCAAGGAGATATAGGAACAGTAGAAAAAGTATTTTAAGCAGATTGTCTTCAACAACGCACATTGCTGTGGAAACCCAAAGAGTGAGATACAGAAGCGAAGTCTGCATACCCAAGAGTCAAGCTTCCAGTGCAATAGTACCTAATCCACAGGTTTTGTCAAATAAAAAAAAAAAAAAGAAACAAAAAAAAAGGATGCTTTAGGGTACTAGTTCAAGTACAAAGAGATGCACTCAACTGCTTGGCTGTTCTTCAGTGCAATATCTGCTGTGATGAACAGAAACCTGTACGAGGAGCATTTGCAGGCATTCTGCTAGAGGCTGGCCTGGAGGCTGGGTCTGCTGTTGGCGTGGTTATCACTACTATGGCACTGGTGGGGATGAAGGCAAGTAACAAACAAATGTAACAAAACTAGGAACTTTGTAATTTTTGAGGTTATATTGGCCAAAAGAATCGTACTTTTATTGGTGTAACACATTTTGTTTGGAAAAGCAGTAGCAGCTATGCTAACAAGATAACTCTTTGATTGATTCCTTGCTGACAAGGAGAGGGACTCGCCTAGTCTAGGAAAAATAGCAATATTAACTCGGAAACCTTTTAAAATGTGGAAGCCAAAAGGAGGCCTGATTAGAACTGGAGGCATGGGAGATCTCCTTGGAGCTGGGCTCATGAGGTGGGACTGGGGACAATTTATCTTGAATCTCTTCAGAATTAGCCCCAGCAGCAGAAGAAACCCAGCACTGGGTTTCCTCCTCACCAGCCCCAGCTCTCTGGCAAGCAGGGCACAGCAGTACCGGGCCAGCCTGGGATCCTGCTGAATGAGAGTATTTCTAGGGGAAAAAAAAAAAAAAAAAAAACAATAGCTTGAAGCTGCTTAGCATTTCTTTGTCATTCATACCAGGTCATGTAGGAACAGTGCAGATCATTGCATATTCCCCAGTTCAGCTCCAGCTCTGCAGGCTAAGGCTGGAGAACGTTATACTGGAGAACGTTATACTGGTGATAGAGTTGAGCTGCAAGGCTCGCTGTACGTGGACCTGCAAGGAAAGAGGCTGGCTGCAAAGCTCAGGTGCTCTCACCCTATGTGAAGAAGGCCCACTAGTGGACACATAGGATGCCCTGACATAGGAATTACGCTCCTAGAAGGATGTTAGTGGGGTTTTACACGGGCCCACAAAGGCAAAGTTGGAACCCAAACAGAAAGCGTAGGATCTGTGCTCTTCTTCTGTTCCATATTAAAGAAAACCCACTGGATGTACCTTTCAGTTGCTGGGATCAGAGATTAGTGGCCAGAAAGGTCTGAAGCAGCAGACAGGAGAGGCTTTCTAACAAAAACATCATTGTGCCCATCTGCTGCAGCACTTCAGGCACCTGAAAGTCAAAGCCATTAAAATATTCACAAACAAACAGAAGATAAAACCCACACTGGGAAACGAAGTTAAATCATTGTGCCAAGCCAAAAGCCTCTGCAAATACCAACTTCTGAGAGGATTTACTCAGCTTGAAAGAACTGTGATTGGTGGGGAGGTTCTCATGGAAAATACAGCTCAAACTCAACTGCAGCTCTTTTGCTTGGAAGCCCTGGGGCCTAGCGAGTCAGCCTTTCAGATACATCCCACATCAAACCCCATCATCTTAAAGCCTGAGTGCATCATGGCTTAACAAGGCATGGACTGTAACTTACCTCTGCTTTAACCTCTGCTTCTGATTTCTGTGGGAACCCACTGCTCTCTGTAGGATGACTTCTGAAGGATTCGCCAGCTTTGAAATGGATCACAGGGAGATGGGGATGGAAAAGCAGAGAGAGAAACACGATAGAAACAAGTTCAACAGTGCTTGTAGAACTGGAAACGAACAGAGCTGCCAGCAGCAGAGCATGGTGAAGCTGCAGCTGTGTTGAGACATTACCTGTGGGGTGAAATCACGCACAGCTGCATTCCTGAGAAAGCTGGGCAGTAGGCCCTGATTCAGACCAAGTCCCTATCACTGCCTGCAGTTGGCTGTACAATTGGAGCTCTTCAGAGACTGAGCACTGAAGGGAACAGGTATAACACATCAGCTTTTAAATGAGTCACTTTTAAATGTCACTGTCCTTTAAGACTTAGTTGCTATTTCCAAAGTACCCAGTCATTAATGTGCTTTCTTAAGGCAATGTTGGGTCAGCTGAAGGAGAGCCACAAAAATGATCCAGGGGATGCAGCACCTCCCCTATGAGGACAGACTGGGAGAGCTGGGGCTGATGAGCCTGGAGAAGAGAAGGCTTCCAGGTGACCTGATAGCTGCCTATCAATATCTAAAGAGGAGCTATAAGAAAGAGGGGGACAGACTTTTTGGCAGGGTCTGTGGGGATAGGACAAGGGGGAATGGCTTTAAACTGAAAGAACTTTAGGTTAGATTTAAATAAAAAGTTTTTTGCAGTAGGGGTGGTGAAGCACTGAAACAGAGAGGTGGTAGAAGCCCCATCCCTGGAGACATTCAAGGTCAGGCTGGACCAAGCTCTGAGCACCCTGATCTAGCTGTAGGTGTCCCTGTACATTGCAGGGGAGTTGGACTAGATGACCTTTAGAGGTCCCTTCCAACTGTAAGGATTCTATGATTCTATGAAGGCGAGAGGATAAGTGAATTGGTCAGAGTTCCTATGGCTGAAGACCATGACTCCCAGTTGTGACCTTTTTAACTCAACCAGTGAATTCTTCTGTCTACCTTCTGCTTTTCCTGGTGTTGCTTTATGTATCACCTGTTCACTGAGTTGCAAACATGATAGAAAATTGGGATTGAATTCTGCACTTTGCCACGAGCTGCCAGGTGTAATCACTTAACTTCTCTTGTTTCAGACCCTTCATCTAAGTAAGGAAGATGTTTTCCTTCATTAAAGTCTTGAAGTTGGGTAGGTGCTAAACTTTGTACACGTGCTGAGTAGGATGGTTTTTGTTAGCTGCATGTTCTAAAGTGAGGCACTTTTAAAGGTCCCTGTAGGCCAGGTCTACAAACAAACAACAAATTCAGGTTAGCCCTGTGGTCTGCTCTGTGAGACCTTTGCTTCAGCTGCCACAAAAGCTATGTTTCAGAGTTCATGTGGTGCGGAAGGGAGGAGGCCTCGCTCCTCACACCACAGGCATGGCTGCAGAGCCAGGCCCCGCTGCTTCGAAACAGGAGAGATAATCTCGGGGGTGGGATAAGGTTGCAGGGCTGCACCACACATGGAATATGAAGCGCAGGGTGGGCAGCAGCACTGTGTCTGCAGAGCTGGGACTGAACAGATGAAACAAGGACAAGTCTAGATTCCGTGTTAATTGATGTACTTTTATCTGCAAAAACTTCAGTATGGATTTACACAAGGACAACGAAAACTGCCTTGGCAGTGTAGTGGAGTAGGGAAACTGGTCATAGCTACACTAATGAAACAGCACTTTTGATAATTTAAGCTGCATCTTTACTAATTTTTTTCCCAGAGAAACTAAGGGCTTTTGTCTACAAGGATCTAATAGTGTGGTTTTAGAAATAAATGCCCAAGGAGAGAGTGTTGTTAAGAAGAAAAATACTGGGAGTTGAGCAGCTGCTGGTGCAGAGAAGAGCTCGGAAAGAGGAGATAGAAAGGAGCAGCTTTTCTCACGTGTCCTTTTCTGAGACCCCCAGGCTCCTGTTTAAGAGGGTTTGTGCCCACTCTGAGTCCTGTTCTTTGCTCCTGGAGATTCCTGCTCTGTGATCCATCACCAGCCTCCAGTGTGGCACCTCCCCACCCTCAGCATGCTGTGTTGTGCAGCTCCCACAGAATAAATGGGCCACAGAGCCCATGACAGAATATATGGGCCACAGAGCCCACGGTGGAAACACGATCTCACTGCGGCTGGACACGCTTGTTACGGATTTGGAGTGCTTATCCCTAGGGTGAACACCATCATTATAAATCTTTAACCTGATATCAAGAATCCTGTAAACAAAGAAAAAGTAGGTAGAATGTATGATTTCAGTACTTTCATTTTAACAAAATCTCATATTATTTCTTTCAAGCTGCCAAGAGTGTTAAACCCCCCAGGGCTTGGCCTTTGGGATGACTAGTTGCAGGATTCATTTGGGTTTCATAGGGAGGAAAGAACCACTTGGGGTTCCACTGCTGGAGCTAGGGTGCAATTCTACTCCCATGAAATAAAAACAGACCAAAAAGCAAGAGAAAAGCACAGCTGGGAGCTCAGAGGCACCATGTCTTCTTAGCACCTCTGTGAGGTGACAGAGCTGTCACAGGAACTCAGCCCCAGGAAGTGCTCTGGATGCTGAGGTCGCTTTTTCTTCCAGTTATTGCAAATGCTGTAATAAAAATGATCACTTTCTTCAAAATTTACATAGGAAAGTTATTGTCAGGTGGCAGATTTGGGGTGAAAGGAAGCGCAGGTAGGACATGGGAAGGATACCAGCTGCCTTCCACTCCGCACATTCCTCCTCCTCCTCCTTGCATCTCCCCCACTTTAGTGATGCACTTGAACTCGCTGCCTCCCCCCTCCCCACCTCGCCCCGAGAAAGGCTCCCCAGCCAGGCCTGCGGATCTGGCACTGCTCTGCTTTCCATGGGAAGGGCGGGTTAATGACTTTGCTAAACACTTTCTTATCTCTGGCAGGCAAAATTAGGGAGTCACCTTTACTGGAAGTATTTCAAAGGAACAGAATCTCCGTTCTGTTTTCTCCTTGTTTTCCTTTCATCTGAAGGCCAGGCTTGTAACACCCGGGCTGTTTTGAGCTGTGAGGCAGCTCCTGTTGCCTGCTGGTGTATCTTGTGGCCAATGTACCAATTCTGCCTCAGCAGAAAAGCATTTCCTTCTTTTCTCCTCTGCTGCTGCATGTGCTATCATGAGCACATACTCATCACTTTGGTTTCTTTTAGCCGTTTTACAAAACAAAAGTTCTTACACATGCAACATAACCAATTTAATTTGAACAATTAAAACATAACAAAGCAAAGCCTTAAATGGAACCCACTGCCAGAATTTTAAGGACCTGTTTTTTTTTTTTTTTCTCCCAGTAATCACTTGGAGGAAATGATGGCGGCTGAAGCCAGCGGTGATCAGGTGCCTTTTCCCAAAAGGGCAGAGTGCTGCTGAGGCTGTAGTGCACAGGGCTGAGCTGAAACTGCAGAGAAGATCTTCCACACAATGTCTGATTAAAAAACTTAGAATATTGTCCCCTATCATGAGTTATCATTGCTTCTGAATGTTGTTGAGCACTTAGGAATACAAATCATGGTCTCTGCAGCACACATTTAAAAGGTCTGTATGTTTTCCTTTATTAGTTCATGAAACACCCTTCTTATTTTTATTATTTTGATTGGGTTCCACTATTGGAAAAGTGTAAAATCACTTTCAAACAGAATTGGTGAAGATTTAAGTTCAAATTTTGGTGAACTCCCAAACCTTTAAGTTTCACTCCCCGAATCAGTACATAAATGGTGATGTATAAAAGGAGATATTGGGTCTTTATCTGGCTATGGAATTTAAATTTTTTAACTCTAGCGGTTGAGACTTCACATTTTCAGACTTTCTTGAATGTGAAGAAAAAATTTCTTTAAAATTTTACTGTAAAGCAGAAGTTTAAATTCCTCATAACCAAATAATCTGGAGGCTGAGCTTTAAAGAAAACACTGGGTGTTGGAACATATAATGCAGAATTCCAAAAATGCAAAACAATTATTGTTGGCTCGAAAGAGTTACTCAGAGTAAAAACACCTTTATCTACATCTGATCTTTGGAAAAAAAAAAAAGGGCCTGGAAATATCCCAGCCTTCTCTGGCAGCGCCGACACTCTTCTAACAGGGCTATTGATCCAGGTGTATTTCAGACTCTGGAGGCTGTGTGGTGGCCTTTCTCAGATTCTTTGAAGTTGCTCCCCTGCTGCGTTTTGGTTATAAATTGTGATTTATGAGTGTGGTATTGCTAGCCTCAGAATATTCATTATCCTCTGTTCAGCTATTTTCATACCTTATATGTAAGCTTTATCACCAAATTAGGCTAAAATTGGAGTCCCTCATATGAGACAGCCTTCTGAGGAGCTCTGTGGGGCTTTATTTGCTCACTTGTTTGTTTGCTTGGAGGACAGTCTTCAGCTGGAGCTGCCAAACCCTCTTCTGTTGTAATTAAACAGTACATTTGGAGCAAAAGGAAAATATGCAGCGGTTTGTTTATTCAGGAGGAAATGTTTGATATAATTTAACAGATTATATTCTTGGAAAGGAACGGGAGAAAAAATAGATCCTGTGCCAAATTCTGCCTTTCGCTACATCTTGGAACCCAAGCATCTCCCGAGCAGTGCCTTCGACGTGCGGAGGCAGCGCTGGGCTCGATGCTGGGTGCCACTGTGCTGTGGGCTGGAGGGCAGCTAACAACCTGCTGTCAGCAGCTGGAAAGCTGCCCTGGGACAGCCTGCCCCTCAGCACCAGCCAAGGGCTGCGTCTGACACCGAGACAGAGGCTGGGAGCGCTGCTCTGATAAAATGTACGGTGGCACCCACACCTGGAGCTGAGCGTGGGAAGGTTGGGCATCTCCTTCAGCACTGGCTGGAATGCTTAAAGCCCAACGCTGCTCTTGGAGGTGCCAGTGTGAGCTGTGGCTTGAAGTACCAGGCTCCCTGCCATCTCATAACTCAGCCTGTAAGCTCTTGCGATCTGGGTTTGGTACGGTGAGGCCCATCCTTGCTTGGCTGCAGGGCAGTGTTGCAGTGCGGACATGGATACCTGAGCTCACCCTGCAGCAAGGAGCACAGCTCTGCTCTGCTGAACAAACAAGGACAAGCCCAGGAAAGGGCATAAGGTTCATAAAATGTAATAAAATTTTAAAGACTTGCAGTCTGACTGATTCTTTTTAAAGAGACACACAGAATGTCCTGCAAGTGTTACAACATCCCATCCCCTGCCTACCTTAGTTCTCAGCTCCATGGCTCAGTGCAGCGGTGGGGACAGGGACGTGCACAGACCATCCAGGTGAGCCTTCTCCTCTCTTCCAAGAAATCCCAACAACAACTACGGAATTTAAACTACTGGGAGACACAGCTGCTATTTCAGGAGTTGGGAAGTAAAAAGGAGAAGGGAAATCAAAGAATTCCTAGTGTTTGGCACCTACTATGCATTGCCACGGTTTAGCTTTTCCCATTTTTGGGTTGAATAAGATGAGAAGGCAGCACTTCATTTTACAAAGGCTGGGCATCCCAAAAGGGGAAGCCATTGACACACCAGCAGGTCGCTTCCCCAGCTCTGCTGAGGGTGCTCGTGCCTGTGCTCTGCAGTTCTGCCATTCTAAAGGTTTCATCTTTCAACCCTCATCTCCATTCCTTCTTTACAAAAAGCACCTGTATATTTACTGAAGAATAGCAGATAACTTAGATAGAAGAGGTGTTTTGTATTGAACACTATTTGATGGCTTTTTATTCCTACTTCATCCAGTTTCTCCTTGAACACACATTTGCCACACTCACAGGGGGTGGGGAAAGCAGCTCTGCTGGGGCTGCTGGGCTTGGAACCGCTGCGCGCAGTTATGAGCTGCAGGCAGGAGCGAAACCTCAGTGCCGCATACCTGTGACTACTTCAGTGACGTTTTTAAAATCTGAAGACGTAAAATGTTACTTTCAAGGCTTTTACATAAGGAATCTATTTCAGGAAAGCATTTTTCATTCTTGCAGCTGGTGTTTCTCTTCATCGGCTCTTCTTTCTTCGGTATCAGTGGTGCCATATTCTCTACCAAACCGCAGCTGCCCTCTGCTTTCGGAGGGCTGCATGCTGCAGCTGTATTTACTCTGCGCAGGAATGTGGAGATGTCGGGAGCTCCTGCTCCTGCTGTGCAGCGGCTCCGCTGCTCCACCTGCAGGCCTGGGGCTTATCTTTGCACGTCCTGCGTGCCCAACCAGGGGCTCCTGCAGTTAGAGGTGTGTTCAAACAGCGTGCATGCCCTCAAATCTATGGGATGGGATCACATCACAGAGATTTTGTTGCTACTCTGCTTGGGAATAATTTTGTATTGGAGAAAGGTAAAGCATTTATTTGGCAGCCATAAAACGCAGTGAGCACTTTGAGTGTGTTTGAGTGCGGATGCTTTCCTCCATCAGCGTGCACTGAGGCTGCTCTGGCTCCAGCTGCAGGTGCAGGGATGATTCGAGAAGGTGGCTCGCAGGGCTGGCTGCCTCAGAGCTGGGCTTTGGCGTGGGATAGCAGTGTGGAACTTTGTGTTACTGCAGATGTAGCTGGGAATTTCAAGGACAGAGAGGAGGATGGGGCCAGCTGGGAAATGCTGAACAGATTAGCTCGAACACCCACACCTCACTCTGCTCAGATGGCCTTGGGACGTGTTTACAGACAAAAGAACTGCACATTGTGCTACTCGATGGTGCTGGGAACCCATGCAGGAAATCAGCGTAGGGAGTCGAGGTCAGTTCGCTGTCTGCACAAATCTTAGGAAGTTGTTTTGCTTTCTCTTGAAAACATACTGTGCCCATCACAGGCTGAGTTACACCTGGGGAGGGTTAGGTTGGGCATTAGGAGGAATTTCTTCATGGAGAGGGTGGTGAGGCGGTGGGGCAGGCTGCCAGGGAGCTGGTGGGGTCCCCATCCCCAGAGGTATTTAAGAGATGTGTGGACATGGCTCTGAGGGACTGGTGTGGAGGCAGGACTTGTAACGTCAGCTGATCGCTGGATCTGATGGTCTTAGGGGTCTTTTCCAGCCTGCACAAATCTATCATTCTCGGGAAAAAGCTTTTGACAGCAGAGCCTTTCCTACGCAGCATTAAGGTGGCTGTGGGCCTCATTTTGGCGGCGCGTGCAGCACGCACAGGAGTGGGTGGCAGAGTGCAGGCACCACAAAGCCCTGCAGCCGTGGAGCTGCCTGCAGGACAGACCCACAGCCCAGGGGACTGGCGTGACTGTACTTACTTCACTGTACGTCACCTGTTTTGGACTATGGTGCCTAACTGACAAGGAAGCTTTCAGAACATGTAGCACCCGTTTGCAGGCCTTCATGAGCAGCTGGCAGCAGATGAGCTCCCAGACCTCCCTCGCTAGTCTCACTAATTGCCATCCAGTCCCATTGCCTCGAGGCCACCATAGCTGCAGCTAGGAAGGGACACACTGCCAAGTGGCAGGCAGCTCGCACACAGCCCTGTTAGCACCAGGTGCTGGTGCCAGGGCACCTTGCTTCACCAGGAAACCCAAGAGGGACACCCGAGAAGGGCTGCCTGCCTCCAGAGTCCTGCAGGTGGGCCTGTGCAGTGTCCTTGGGACATGGCTTTCCTGAATGCGATGTGACACGAGGCTTACCATCGTTACCGTGGAAACGGAGCAACCTGGAGGAAGCCAGCTCTCATTACCTCTCAGGCCTCTGCTGCTCTGGGCACAACATCTCTGCACAGTGGCAAAGATAAAAAGCTGCTCACAGCAGCTCTGAGACCTCTCCCAAACACCCATCATTTTGATGTGAATCACTTCTGTCCCCTAATTCAAACCTGTCTCTTTCCACAACTGTATGTGTTGCATACTTATTGCTGTCTGTGCTTTCAGTAGGTGAACTTCAGCGATACTGGAATTGCATTTTGTTTAAGCATAGGAATGCTCTCAACCACATCTTTTTTTGCAAACAATTTTGGTTTCCCATGTTGAATCCAGAAAATGTTTGCAGAAACAGCCTTTGTATGGCTTACGGACCTGCCTTGGCCTTGCACCCCAATGCTTAGTATTCATAATTCAAATGCATGGCCAAATGGTACGTACCATCTGCATCTCATATCATGGGTCCCATGTAGTCAGTTTTTCACAAGGGACCTCTGAAAAGTCTCTGGGCCTCCCTGTCCCCACTGTGGCAAAGAAACCACCTGGCACATCTTGTGACAAAAGCAGAATCATTTACTGCCCTGACAGCATCACAGCATGGAGACCTGCCTTGTCCCTGCCTGTCTGCCAGTGGTATTGATACAGTGTGTGCGCATATTTAGTGGAAAAGGTATCTTTCTAGCATGGCGTGTGCATATCCAGTAGAAAACCTATCTTCCTAGTGTGGCCATATCTAACTGTTATAGCAACAGAAGGTTACCGAAGACAATCAAGTTGTGTGAAGAAGTGCTGACCCTGCCAATGTTACACACAAAGGAACAAAGACTGGTTTGTGGTGACTGGAGGGAGGCAGCAGACAGCACCCACAATGACACAATGATGAAGACGATTGTAGTGAAGGATTCCCAAATGACCACGAAGGGACCCCCAGAGCTGCCCCACACAACTTCAACGCATGCGTGGGAGGACATTAGCATATATTCATTAGTTCCTGGAATAGTCTTGCATATGTATAGAATTTTGGGAAAATGCAGTGTTTAGTCATATTTTTGTAGGTATATAAGGGAGTGCGTTCTATAGGATAGGTTGAGTATCTGGCAGTGAGGTGACACTCGGTACTCCTGACATCAAAATAAATAATGCCTGCTTTCTAATTACCAAATTGGTGTTAGAAAATTCATTTCCTGATTTCGGTGACAGTATGACAATGCCACAGCCCCTGGCTGGAAGGGTGGAGAGAATCATAGAATGTCCTGAGTTGGTAGGGACCCATAAGGATCACCGAGTCCAAATCCTGGCTCTGCACATCCCAGAGGCGGGAGCATCTGCGTCGTGCATCCATCAAGCCCCAGTGTGACCCTGCAGCATGCAGGGCCCAGCACCACACAGTGCCCACACAGCCCTTGCTGCAGGCCCTGCTCCACCTCGGCTAATGTTTGCATGGGAGCACAGAGACCTTAATGGGCTCTGGAGAACCATTAACTGCCCCCATGGAGGCCCATGGCCTCGAGGTCATGGAGCAGATGTGCAAGGCTGCAGCTGGGCAGCAGAGCAAGGCTCTGCATATTTTGCCCCTATTTCCCACTCCTCAGCCCAGGTGAAGATTTTCTGGGGAGGTGGGATGCAGTTTTGCCCAGAGCTGTCCCTGGGCTCAACCCTCATGTTTGCAAACCTAAATTTAGCACAACAGATTATTCCACTCACATTTGGCAGGAGCAGGAAAAAACACACTCGCCTTTTAGCAGGCCTCATGTATTAACGTTACTGCTTGCAAGCTTAGTTTTGTGAGCATGATCCTGAGTTTTCACGGCTTCATCTCACTGGCTTTGTTATCGCAAGGAGGATGCAGTCATAAGATGCTGGCAGTGTGCAAAGCCCTCAAGTCATGTAATTAACAGTCTGACCACTGGATGCTACTGTTGCTCCAAACATGTGCAGGTGGAGGCAGGGGGAACGCCTGGCAGTGCCAGCTCCTCATTTCTCAGCCCAGCTGAGTCAGTGGCTGTTGTGTCATCTGCTTACTGCCTGCCACCAGGCAGAGGAACAGCTGGAGGTTGCCCTGACACAAGGCAATGTCTGCGTCCAGCAACACGCAAGTGAATTGCTAAGTGTAATGGTACTGGAGTGAGATTTTAGTAATGATGAAGTGAAGGATTTTAAAACCATTAGGCTTAGGAATTCTAGCACATTGCACAGGCCAGTCAAATGGTTGTGTATGTAGTACACAGAACCCAGAAACAAACCTAGATTACCTATGTACCTAATCTACCTCCCCAGGAACAAATAGTTTGATTTATGTGCAAGCAGTCATTATTATTATTAGCATCATCATCATCAGATGCAAACATTTATCCTTTTTTCTTTTAAAAGCAGTGGTTATCATCACAGCCTGACTCCAGACAAAGGTTGTATTCTGTCACACAACAAGATGACTGCACCTACCAATGCAAGCTCAGACTTGGGCTGTTTTCTCTTATTTTTCCTCTTACCAGCAGCATCTCCTTGTTCTTGTGCGAGCAACTCCAGGGGATGCGCCAGATTATGTCCACTTCCTTGTATTTTAATCATCACTTAATCTCTGTCCCTCTCAAATTTCATCTCCCTTTCTGAGCATTTACTAGATCTGTAATCAGTTTTGCTCTCTGCTACATATCGTTCCCCAGCCTCCTTTCTGTATGGATTCCATACACCGTGTGCATGCAGCTTTCACTAAAGCAAAATCTTCCTATCAGAGCAGCACAGTTGTTATGAACGAGATGTGCCCAGAGCAATTCATCATTTATTGATCAGCACCCCTGTGGAATATTTCCTTTGTGCATACGGTATTACAGGAGATCTCTTTTTCATCTTCACCAAACTAGGCAGAGAACCTTGTAGATATATGCAAGATAACGTCCCCATGGGTGGACAAAACCACTGCTACACTCGACTGAAGCTGGCAAATTCAGTAAATGGCTGCTCACCATGAGTCCATGAAGATGGTTCTGCAGGTCTGGGCATTTCCTTTGGGCTCCTCATATATTGCAGTAATCATCCACGATCTGTTCCCCCAGCAAGGCAGCACGTTGTGATAACAGCCTCTTATCTTTAGACCCAGTACCTTCCCATGCCAGTTTCAGGATCTCCAGGCAGCCATGTCAAAGAACAATTCTTGCACTTTTCTGAGACCTCCATGTGATTTCTGAGCCTGTTTGTCATGTTTGAGGACCCACCTGGCTTGAAATCAGACACAAAGCTCCTGATTGAGATGTGAGAAGTATGAATGCTCACAGAGACTATTCTTTCACACAGGCAACTGCTTAAAGGGAATTCATGTACCCATTTTCACTGCTTAATGAAAATGATTAATGCTCTAATTTGTCTCGTTTGGCTTTAGACATCATCCAGCTTGATGTTTTGGCCATACCAGGTCATGAAGGCTCTCTGGTCAGTGGGAAGAGACACCTCCACGTGAGTGAGCCAGCTCACCTATGGCAGAAACACAACTCAGGAAGATGTGAAACTCATGATGGAGATACTGACTTCTGCCCATTTGTGTGTGGAATGGCAAAGGGAAGGCTGTGCGTACCAATACAACATGGAGTTATTCCAACAAAAAGAGAAAACAAATTTCTCTTTTTGACTCAATGTTGCTTAAAAAGTGGCCATTCAATTTTTTTATTTTATTTTTTTAATTCTCAACTACTTTTATTATCTCATCCTAAGAAATTCTAGGAGACTTGATACTGAAAACAGTTTCTTTATCAAAAAGTCCACCTCTCTATTTTGTATACAGGAGTTTCTGCCTTGTTGACGAAAGGCTGCTGGTGGGCTGATGGGATATCTTAACATCCAAAATATGGGGATATTTTAAGTTTACATGTAAAGACTACTTCATGTTTGAGCCTCCTATAGTAACTCTGCTTGCTTGCTAGGGCAGAGCAGTCTGCACCTTTTGCTTTGTGCTTGCCTGTTGTCGTGATTTATGTGCAGGATTAATGTGAGGGCTAATAAATTAACCACGTGTTGCTCCAAGTGCATAACTCTCAGTGCTTTAAATGAAAAACTGTGTTGTAGGCAGGAGAGTGCTCTGCGCAGAACTTTGCCCTGCAGGCACATTTCTCACCACCCTCTCTGTGGCCCCAGATGCTATGGATGAAAATGACAATTTTACTCATTTTTGTTTTAGCAGAATATCATTTTTCCCTTTAAAAAAATCTTTTTTTTTTTTACTCTTTGTTGAGACTGTTGGAAACTACATATGAAATTAAGCATTCAAACCAGGGCACAGAAGTGGAATGCATGCTACAAGCCAGAGCAGCATAAAATATTCAAAGAATGAATATACATGTATTTAGGTCAAGTAAAATGAGGGATCCCTGCAGTCGCTTCTTTTCTGAGTCCTGAATATATTGTTACTTGTTAGTAATTCTGTGCCTGGGACCTCTTCTTCTTTCAGCTGCCTTCAGCTGAAGAGCTGGTGGCCTGGCATTTGGTCCCTCGAATCTTTTACACGTGATCTGCCTCCATTCCACTTCTGTTCCCTTTCCAGCAGCGCAAGGAAGCAGCCTTTGCCTATTGTTGCCTGATATAAGGCATGCAGAACGTCCAAAGTCAAACATGTCAAGTTCAGAGCAGCAGATTGCCCAGATCCTGCTGAATTTCAGCTGGAAGGGGTTTCTTGATTGCTTTGGATCTCCTCGTGGATTAATCAAAGCAAGGGGTCTTGGCCAGATGAGCTCAGAAAAGTCTGGGAAGGTGAGTCCAGCTGCAGCCCACAGCAGCATCTACAATAGCCTTACCTACAATATCTTTGCTTTTCTCTCTCCCTTTCACCTCTTTTCAGAACCACTATTTCCTACCAGAAAATAGATGCTATTCCTGGTCTGGAATAGCATCTGCTCTGGGAGAAGATGGAAAACCGGGACACAAACTTTGCTGATTGTCTTTTTTAAACATACTCAATTTGCCATGCTTGAGTCTTGCTCTAAGTGACCAACATATGATAGTTGAGAAAAGCTCAAAATGCTCCTTTCCCACAGGAATTTTACCCATTCATGGAGTGAAAACTGTTAGATCAATAAATAGACATATCCTTTTTTTTTTTTTTCTGGGTGCTAAGTTAGCATCCAGAAATACAGGTCTAACTTTGTCAATGCCTGAAAGTTGAATGGCCAGACACTCTCTTGCTGGTCATGTCATGCAGCTTTTCAGATACATGTTCCTGGAATATTTCTGAGGGGTATTATTTTTACAGCTAACAGTTAGTTGTTTCTTTCTATCTCATGTAAAAATCCAGGATGGAACAAATACCTATCTTGATATATACAGACATGTGATCTGTGGAGGATCTGAATGTTGAACAGCAGAGTCCAGCCTTCAGCTTGTATCAGCTCAGGAATGTGGTGAATGAGAGAGGATAAAACCATCCGTGGTATTCCTTATCTCTCATTCCAGCTTGAAGCAGGTCCACTATTACATCTTCAAAGGAGCCTCGGGCATTCAATCCTTTCAGGTTCAAATGCTCTGACAGTGGTTGCTGGAAATCCACCCCCTCCATGGCCTTGCCTGTTGTCTCCTGTAGAAGTCCCTGAAGCTGTCCAGCACACCATGGATAAGAATCTGCTCCACAGTGGCTTCAAGTCTCCACAGTTGTCTCTTCCCACTCTCAGAGGCAGATGAAGGATCACAAATCCTTTTGGCTCTGAACGGAGCGGTTGGCCTCCAGGGGCTCCTGCTTCCCCAGTGGTCATTGGAAGGAGGAGGAGGCTCTTCTGCAGAAAGAAGCCCTGCAAAGTGTCAGCGTTAACCTCTGGGTCAGGATTTTCCTGGCTGGTTCTGCACATTCACTGAGTTCTCCATTCTCCAGACTTAACCAAGGCTCCCTCTCATTTACAACACATAACCTCTCCCTTGCAAATTGCCAATATTTAAATAATAAGATAAGCACCGAAAAATTAGTATATTTAATACTCTAATTGGGCCATCTGTTCTCTCTCTGTCTCTCTATGTGCCTGTTGCCTTCTTGATTACTGTTTCTTATCCCCACCAGAATCCAGCCTTGAAAAACAGGTTTGGAGGCCATAGAGCATCTTTCTCCTCACTACAAACATTTATACCAGTACATACTGTAAAATAAATAAAATGAAAGCAGCTGCATCAGTCAGAGGTTTCCTACCATTTGTGTAGATGAACAGTGAAGCAGAGCCTGATCCATATGCATTCCCATCACAGCACGTACAAGGGCTGCTGGATCTGGCGCCAGCACTGTCATACACAGCTGTTCCTTGGCCCCTCCACACATTACAGATAAGACAACATTGAGCTTAGTATTGGGAGCAATAATGGTAGTAACATTTATTTTTCTGGTGGTTTTGTTTGTTTGTTTGTTTGTTTGTCTGCTTGCTTGTTTTTGCCAAGCACAGACCAGCTTCTCTAAATGGATTTCTTTAATCTACGAGGATAACCCCCTGGGTTTTCACACTCCCTGCAAAGAAGAGTGAGCATTTTGTTAAAAAGCTCTTCCTGCTGGTTTATCTAAACCTGCCTTCTTCTAATCCCTGTTTTAGTCTGGAAATTAAAATGCTCTTTCTTTCTCCTTTTATCCCAAGGTCACTCAGCAATTACCCCACTGAAGATTCAGAAAAATTCTAATTCACACTAATGAGATATAGCTCTCTTTAGACTTCTATCTATTCAAGGATATTAGGAGAAGGTGGCAACAATAACACTGCTTTATAGGGATGGAAAAATCAGGTTCCCTTGCCATGGCATGGGGCACTTTGCACTGCAGAACATGGCCGGCCGAGCTGAGCCTGGCTGAGAGGCACTGCCCTGAGCTCGTGCTGCCACAGGGCATGCAGGCCTCACCTGGCCCTGATCAGTCCCTGCCTCGCCCCTGGCCTGCCCCACTGCCACGCACTTGTGAGATGCCCCCCTGCTGCCACAGGCCTGGTCCTGCCCCAGGGTGCTGTGGCCTCTGCTCTCCATTCAGAGCCTCACTGAGCCTTGTGTGCCCGCAAGGATGAAGCTGTTTCTCTCTGGCTCATTATTTCCAATGAGCAACAGCAGACTTGCCAGTATTTACGCTGCACCCCCAGGAAAAGACAACCTGTTTAAGCTGAAGTCAATATAAACCATACTGACTCAACACTGGCTGAAAAATCTGTCTGTATTTTCTAAACAGTTCAGTCAAGGTAAAACCCCCACACCTTTATAACACTCTTCACACACTTTCTTGCTCTGTATTACTGTTTTCCATTATGGAGATCAGAGACTGGGGAAATGACACTGGAACTTTCCTTCAATGCTGCTGCCAGCCTTTGACAGCTTCCCGACAGGGATGGAGCATGTTAGGGACAGTCAGCAGGCTGAAGACAGAGTTATCTTTTTGTTAAGAGTATTATTCAGCTGTGACACAATGTCATGTGTAAACACCTCATGAGCTTCTGGTGAACCAACGGCACACATGTAAACATCTCTGCATGCACGGCTGCCTTCACAGGGGCTGTGAGACAAGGGGCTGCACCTCACACCCAGCCCTCTCTTTTGGGGAGATCCTGACCGAGGCTCGAGACTTATGGGAGCACTGTTACTTTCCAGGTTGGCATAGCAAATGCTGAACAAACATTTAGACATCATTTTCACTCAATTTCTCATGTGAGGAAATGCTCTTGGATTGACCTGCTGTATTAAACCCAGTTCTGCCTGAACTCAGATACATTACATGGAGATCACTTGGACATCTCCAACTGCAGCGTGTACCTCATGAAAAACAAAGAAATTTCTTTTCTTAAGAGAACACACCAGAATCACTGCCCAAACCCTGTCTCATGTAGGCACACCCAGACTGGCTCAGGGCCTGATGACGTGCAGCTTTGGGAGTAGGGGATTCCAGCTGGACTACACTTTTAGGCTGCTCCTTGAGTCAATTTCACAACCTGCGTTCAGTTTCTTGCTCTGCAGCTGCATCACAGAGGAACCCAGCGCAGGCCTGTGCCAACTGGAGTCACCACAGCAATGCAGCACAGCTGGCATCCTGCAGCCTGACCTGAGCTGTACGTGTGAGCTGTAGTACTTGGTGTTTTTTCTCTAAGTCCTACTTTCTCCTCATTTTTGCTCACTTATGGAGTTCAATTCTTTTTTTTTTTTTCCTTTTCTTTATGGGGTAGAGACAATTAAACAGTTTTGGCTGTAATACAGATAATCTAGATGAGGACAGCACAGTGCAACTAAAACTTGTCAGGAGGCAGGGATGGGTCTCAGGACACCGTCAGAGCATTCCCTCAAGCTTCTGGATCCAAAAAAAAAAAAAAAAGTGAAAAGAACCAGAGTGCTACCAAACACCACTTTTTAGCCATTTTCATGATTTTTGAGATTTTATCCTGTCTTCAACAGTAGCAGTCAGAAAGAAGCTGTTTACTTCATTTACTTTACATGAGTGAGCATGTGAGCTTGCCGTCTCTGCGCTGTTCACCTCTCCAGCACACAGTTGTACTAAGGTTACAGAAGGGTACATTCTTCCCAATTTCTTTCAGTATTTCTAGTCCTGAAGAAGAAAAGATAAGTAAAAAATACAATGTTCACTGGTCTCATGTCCTCTCCTCCTGCTCTGCTCTGTGTATGAATCCATGTGGTCTGCAGGCCAGGCAGGTTGCAAGCCAAGAATATGGAGCAGCGAGACAGGAACCCACTGCCAGTGACCCTGTTAAGCATCCATTGCCCAGCACCTGGAGGGGCTCCTGGGGGAAGCCAGGAACACCACCTGGGATGTGCCAACACGCTCCTGGGTGTGGATGAATGCACGTGTGACCCTTTCAAGGGGTGCCCAGCTCCTGTGTGACAGCGTCACTGTTGCAGAAGCAGAGCATCAGAAACGCCAAGCAATTAGGCAAGTAAAAGCCAAGGAAATCATCTGTGCACAAGTGAACTTCATGAGCATGCATACCTCCTCCTGTCGCATTCACCAGTGTGAGCAGAGGAGCACGTAAATAGGTGAAGTATTTATCATCTGAGACGTTCTTTTTTGTTTTTGGAGAAGGGGGGGGGGAAGAGAAGTGTACATCCTCTTTAAATATGAAAGAAATGACCACTTAAAGACAGAGGAAGCTTTGCTAAAAGGTCTGTCTGCCCCTGGCCTTATTCATTATTTAGGCCTTCAGCTGACATATTTAATACTGCAAGGCACTTGGAGACTGTAGTTTGAAAGAAATATGCTGCACAAAATCAAGCTTCCTCAAAGGAGCAGGAAACTCATCTTCAAAAGTTAATTGCTCTTTCACAATTAAATAAAACTCTTTATTACTGCTCTGTTTGCTAAGGAGAAAGAATGCGCAGCATGCTTTCAATGTCTTCAAGACACGTTACATGGGCAGCCTGATTCCCCTCCCATTTTCTGTGTTGATGGCAGTGAAAGCTTCACACCAGTCAGCTGACTCTGACTTTATCTTGGCATAGACAAGACGAGAATTATTTGTGTTAACTGTGATATTTTCTCCTAATGCTGAAATTGGATAGAGAAGAATCCTGATAAATCTCAGAGGATAAATCATACTAGAGCTGAAAAGTAACCATGGACTTTGTCCTAGACTGTTTCATGTTGACAGCAGTAGATAATATATTAAGTGGAAAGCACATTAGAGACACTAGTGTGTGCTGTCACAACAAGGGAAATAAAAACATAGATTTCACTGTTCAGAGAGAACAGCTGCAAATATCAGTTCTTCACCATGGTAGGAAGGCAGTGGCCACAGCCTGATCAACGCAACTGTTGAGATGCCTCTTTCCTCCAGAGCAAACCAAAATATTGTCCACTAACCTGCTGCGAAGACCTTGAACAAATAAGCAGAAATCCTATAATCAAACAGAACAACCAAAGCTGCCAGGGCTGTGCAGGACAGATGAATGCTAGCCCTTGGCTGTGCTCCCACACAGCAGTGCAAAGGGAGCAGCAGGAGGTGCAGTGTGTCCTGCTCTGAGCTCACAGCCCCGCGTACCCACCTGGTCTGACCCAGGCTCAGGTTTGCAGTGCTGGGTCCTGCCATGGATGTGCAAAAGAGAAGGCAAACAAGTGTGCACATGGGGGGCTGGAGGTGCATGTGAATGGCTGCATTACAAGGGAAAACAGAGGTTAAACAAAGCCAGCGTGGAGCTCCATCCCCTGCTGCACTGAGCACCAGGAGCCCTGCAAGGAGTGCTGCATTATTTACCTTCCAGACTTTCCAACCAGCATCCTGCAGCAGGGCCACACCATCACCATGCAATGCCTTTCCTCCAAAATTGCATTAAGAAAGCCACTTTGTTGGCAGCATGCTAGAAATGCAGCCACAAAGGGAACAGGATCGTCAGTAACATCAAATCTAACTATCAACTGGATTCATACCAAAAGTTTATTTAGCAAGGGAATGGAAATGAAATACATGTATTGCAAAAATACAGTTCCAAGAGAGTAGGGGGATGTTTCAGGCACAGGGGCTTTTCAGCTGTTCCCCCAGTTTGCATTTCTTTGCGGATCCAGAGAGCTGCTGCTTTGGTGAGGACTGATTTTGTGGGGATATCAAACGGTGAGGCAAGCACAGCTGGAGCTGAAAGGAACACCTGAGACGCAAATCTGGAATGGAGATGTACACACCCAGAGGTGGCCCAGCTGGTGCTCCGGGAGGGCAGAGTGCCACCCCATGAGGGGTAAGTTCTGCTTTGGGCTGCCAGGCAGGTATGCAGCCAGCAGCGTTACTCACCATGGCTCACACGCACACAGTCTCAGTGATCACAAGGGCAAATATGAACACCCTCATGGTTGCATTTAGCATGTGCACTGATGTACCACTCAGGCACGAAATACACAGGCTCTTTGATTTTCTCTTTGATGAGAGAAAAAATGAAAGCCATTCAGGTGGGGGGTGCCAGGTGGTTCACTTGGCATAATCACATCTGTGCCTCATTTGCTCCTGAACGAGGAAGTGGGTGACCCATTTTCTGAGACCTTCTGGTGGAAGTTTGAGTTTGCTGAGACATCAGGTGATTTCCAGGCTGCTTTTGAACAAATAGATAAATGGTAGGAAAGGAAGGGAGGAGGTCTCGTTGATCTGTTTTGTTCTTTCTGAAAATCAGAAGTACAGTCTGTCTGCCCTGGGGAAGCTTCAAGCCTGCATTTTGCAAGGAATTTCAAAATGAGCTGTGGGAGATCAGGTAGGAGCTAGAACACACCATTACAAGAGATAGCACAGTTACCTTCGCAGCAGTCCAAAGGAAAAACTAACTTACACAAATTATAGCTATTGATGTATCTGATGCTGAAAGCATATTTCTAAGTGAGACTGTGATGGAAGTGCCTCCTGACTGGTGGTGGTGGCAGGAAGTTGCTGGTAAAACATTTATGAGTTGAATTAATCTTTAATCTCGGTGTTTACAGTCTGATTTGTTGCTCATCTTTTCACTTAACATTGGCTACCTTGGTGAAACATCTTAGCAAGGAGAATAGCAGAATAAGAACATGCGTAGACTCTCAGAATGAAACTGTCTCTCTTAGACTAGATTTTGTTATTTTTGAACTGTAAGTGCTGACCCTTTATTTGCAAAGTAGGGAATGGAAGAAAATGTTTACCGAAGGAGTGTAAAGACTGAATTTCTAAGACTTGCATTATATAAGAGAGCAGGCTTTTGCAATGGCCTGTTTTGCTTATAAGAGCCATAAATACTTTGCAGCAGTTTTACTTAATTGGGCCATTGCTTTTTTTTTTTCTTTCCTTGTAAGCTTTTAATTGGATTCCAATGTATTTATTTCCTGTTTCTTGTTTGCTTTTAGCAAATGATAAATAAGCCTTTTAGTTTTGGTTTGCCAGTAATAAAGTGGGCCTGGCAGTACCTAGCTATCTCACAGGAATACATTGCAAGTTAACTACAGTCTGAAGAGCAACCCTGGATCCCCTGGTTCTTAATTACCATGCGGTAACTGTACAGCACTGCAGCCTTAAAGATAGTTTAATAATGAGTTACTGAAGACATGACCTCGTTTTATTCCTAGCATCAGTTTTTAGAAGGCAAAAATGCCCCAGTTAGCTCCTGTTCTGGAATGGAGTACTTATGACTGTCAGCAGTTAACTGACAAGGATGTAGTTTCACTAAAGCTTTGGTACGTTTGTTACAGCAATCAAGGTGCTTGTTGCAGATGGTAATGCATGTGACAAAGAAAGTATTGTGCTTCCCTGATCAACAGGTTAATCATAACTGGAAATAGCTCAGAGGCTTGAGAACACTTCATATAATTCCTGGAGCTGTAATTGAGAAAATACTATCAAAGGAAGCGGTGGTATCAAAACAGTGAGAGGTTAGAGGTGCCTTCCTCTCAAGAGGAAGTAAAGAGCAGGGGTGGGAAGGAGGAGTACGGATATTCCTAGGTATGCATGAGTGTCAGTAACTTTACCAAAGCAGAGAAATAGTAACATTAACATCAAATTAATAGTGTTATATTATTCTTTCATGTGATAAAGCTTACAGCATTCGGTATCTGTGTGTGCATCTATGCTGAATTTCTTGCATGCAAAATAAGCCTAGTTAGCAGTTTTGGGGTGTTAATTAAATTAAGCACACAGGTGCCAGCCCTTCACTGGCAAACAACCAGTGGCCAAACCCATGAGGCTCTGCCGCTCCCTCTAGCGACACTGCAGCACACTCAATGCAAGCTTTATTTATTTATTGATAGGTTTGTTTGCTTCTTTTTCCTCCCTTCCCCTCATGTCTATTTATCCCACACTTGCTGGCAGCTGTATAGAGTGGATGTAAAATCTTACTGTGGAGGGGAGGTATCAATTCCCAGCTAACAGCATTTTGCCTGCACTGAGTGGGATTAGTTAAAGGAAACGGGTTTCAAGCAGGTGGGTGTCATGAAGCACAGTCTATTGATGGAAGGTTGAGTTCCTGTACGGATTTCAGTTTTTGCTCCAGAACTACGCTACACTGAAATGACCACTGTCGGATGCTGAGAGTGCAGTGCAGAGCTTTCAGAGATCTGGTTCTTCTGAAGCAGAGACCTCCAGAAGAACCTGGAGGTCTTCAGCTACCAGCCCTGCCCTAGCTGTACTGATATCCAGTGGTCAGGACTGCAGGGTAACCTTCTTCTCAAGCATCTAAGCAATTCAGTTTAACTCCCATTTGCAAAAGTGACCTGAGACTTGAAGACGCTCGGGCATTTAAAGAAATGGAAAGGCATCTACAGCTATTTTCAGCAATGTACAGCACTTCTGGTGAGATGGGAGCCTTTGGCATCTGTAGAATTCCGCCAGGAATCTGCTTATCTGCCCCAGTATGCGCAGAGGACCCTGAAGCTGACCTGTAGACGCTAAGAGGTATGGAAGGTTTATTTTCCACCAAAGGCTTTTAGCAGGAAGTACGTAAGACAAAAAAGTATAGACCTTAAAAAGGCACTCGTGTGGAGTGTCTCTTTTTTGACAGAACTGGGCAAGTGGAATTCTAACACTGCCTCAGGTGGGACAGGCTGCACAGGGTTTCTGACTTGATGTATGCTTCTCTTTGCCTGAGAGGGCTTTGACCTAATAAGTGCTTTTGAGGTATGCCTGATGAGGTGGGCAAAAATGTAGTAGGAGAGAAACTGCTTGCTTGCTTGCCTGTTTTTCCATCCCCTAATACTGAAGTGATAATCACTTAGTTAATCTGTAATTGCCATATCCTAAGTATCTGTGTTTTTTTATTTGCCCATGATACTCATAGTTCAGCCTTCCCTTTTAGGTTAGGTTAACAAAATCCTTCTGTTTGGGTAATTAAATCCCTCTAGGCACTGCCTTACGAAGGAGCCAAGCTGACTGTGCTCTTTTGCAGCATTTTGAAATAAAACATTGGATGCGTTCCTCACGACATATTTCTTCCAGAAGATGACTCAAGGCTCTGAATGAATGGAGGCCTTTTTTGGTGTGAAGCACTAGAGCCTTGGAAAAGGAAAGCATTCAGGACAGATTTCTTAAGCAATTTTTATTGCTTAGGTGAGGAGCCTCTGTGGGTCCCATTCATTGGCACCTAATTTTCAATCTAGCAACTGAAGGGACCACGTGAACTCTGCAAGCTGCAGCACACAACTTGCTGTGCTGCGTTCCCCAAATATGTTTACGGATGTGGCTCTGAGATGTGCTGGGGCTTGGTAGCTATAGCCAGCTCAGTGTTTGGTTGCACAACCATGCTTGTTCATGGCAGTACATCAACCTTAACAGCTACTCTGAAATAGCACAGCTTGTCATCAGACTTGGCTCTTTGTATATAGAAGCATGGTTCCTTTGGAGGTAATTGTATCTGTCACGGCAGCTGAAGAGCCAAAATGCAGCAGCATCTTTGGAAAAGAATTGGTTGTCTTAAATCTGGATTGAATGAACTTGAAAGTATTAATTCTCTGAAACCTTGACCTTTTGGCACTTCTGACTGCTCTGCCCACTAATACTTGCCCTAGATCAGATGTTATTCGCTATATTAAAACCGGGATCTGACTCCACAGCAGGAGGGGCAGCCTGACTGTGGCCACACAATGCAGCCTGGTATACAGCTGCCACAGGAGCTGCCTCTGGCTGTGCTGCTCTGCTTGCATCCCCGCGCAAGTGACACTGCACAAGGCACCACCCTGCTCAAGACGAAGTGTCCTGCAGTCCCCCATCTAGGTGGGCAGTCCTAATAGGCTTGCCTTCTCTGCGTGTATGTGCTTGTCAACATTTCTCTGACTGGAGGAAATGAGAATTCAAGGCACAAAGCGTAGTAGCTCAGCGCTCTGCTGGTCCCACTGCCCTTCACACTTCCTCTTCTCTAGAAAGACAATAAGGCCTCCAGGGCAGGCTTAGTCTCTTCTGAGTTTGTTTATAATCTGGGATCATAACTGGAACCTTTAGGTGACAGCCAGACTGTTTTTAATAGGCACTGGTTACAGATGCTCATTACAACAATTCCATCTCTATGGACACAGGACTAAATGTGTAAAAATGGCATATATCGTCGTATCTGGAGATGGTCTGTGGGGTTTGAGTGTCTCTCTTGCATCTAAAACCTTTCTGGAGAAGACAGCTGGGGATTTGACTTGGCCTACTTGGAAGGTCCACAGGTGCTAAGGAAACCAAACTGCTGAGTGAATTGAAAACTCGCAATACAGTAAAAGTTGGTCTAGGGCTGCACATGCAAAGGCTACACTGATGCCAAGGAGGGCACTCCTCTGTGGGGTGGCTGTGGGCGAGGCAGCAATGTTTGCTCAGTGCCAGACACTCCTGCGAGCTGCGCCCAGCTCTCAGGACAGCACGGCTGTCCTCACGGCTAGCTCTTGCTGCTTGAGATGTGTTGCCTGAATATTCCCAGACTCTTAAAGCAGCAAAGAGATGCTGACAGCTTCCCTGCTATGCAGGTTGGCTCCTGGCAGGCATTTGGTGCTGCCAGGGTAAAGCAGCTGCAAAGTGGAGGGATGCAAATTATAATGCTATTGATGGCCTTCCACTGGGACTCCAGATCCTGCCGGAAATGGCAGCTGCTCAGCGAGGAAGCTTGAAGCTTCATGTGGAGAGTACCATGGGGGAAAGAATCCTTTTAAAGAGGAAATAACTTGAATAGATATGTGTATTTTGTTTTCTGAAACAGTCATAACTGAGATATGCAGGATGAGCTTGCTCTGGTGAGAATCATATGTTTAAATTATTTGCGGTGCTATGAGATAAGAATATATCCCTGCGTATTTATACCGTTTCATCTCCTTGCTATTTTCACGGCACCGCTGTAAATGCCTCCTGCTGCAGTTGTGTATATCCTAGAACATAAGCAAAAGAGCTTTTGCTAGAGTAAAGGAACACGTCCTTAGCTGCCCATGTGCTAAAAAGTACCTGGACTTGCTGCTGTTGTTTATCATCTGAAGCGAGGACATCCTGAACTGGCACTTCCTGACTCTCCATTGTGCTGCTCTTCACCATGTGACTGCACACTGTGTCAGGGACAATCTGGCTATTCACAGAGCCGCGCGGGGCACGCCTTGCTGCTCAGTCTGTGTGCACATCGATCTCCCGAACAGACACATGGATGGATGTCAGGGCTGGGGGTTTGGAAAGGGCGGAGCAAAAGATACATTCGTTAGCTTAATACTCTCAATAGTCTCTCACTTACCAAACTCCATGATGAAAACTTCTCTGTGCTTAGTGCCACTGCAATAGGAAGGGCTCACGCTGTCAGTAGGACAGGCAGCTGGAGGTCTGCTTTCAGATGTTTCTCTGTAGTGCAGCCACGAGGCACAGGTTTGCCTGTTGCAAGCCCCACGGAGGAATCTCTAAAGCTAAAACAATATCATGGTTTAATTTCAGTAATGTGGTGCAATTTGCAAGCATGCCTGTCCTTTGGTAGCAAATGCATGACAAGCAGAGGGTGGAAGCACCAGGGGCAGCTTGTACAGCAGCACAGCGGGCACCCTCAGCTGCTGTGCCCAGGCAGCCTGTGCCTGCTGACAGTGTTAAACACGGAGCAAGTGTTCCCGTCTCCTCACCCAGCCCAGGCAGGCTGTTTCAACAGAGAGAAACCCAGTGCTGTGTAATGTGTGTGCCACCCAAGGCCCAGAAGCACTGGACAGGTGGCAGGGCACCACTGGAGAGAGAGAGAGAGAGAGAGAGAGAAAAGTGCTGTGTGAGAGCTTGAAGGAAGGAAGGAAGAATCACAGCTGGAGGAGCTCGGCCTTGGTGCGATAAGCCAGCAAATCCCGCCTCGGGACTCCTACTGCTGGGTTAACAGTGCTGCGGCCCAAAGAAAAGTGGAGCTCATCCACTGCGGGTCCATAGTGCCGGCTCGGGTCCGTGTGAGGCCCCAGCGTGCGGGCCCGGCTGGGCCGCGCCGGGACAGGGCCAGAGCCGGGGGCTGAGGCGGGGACGGCTCGGGGCGGGCGGCTCCCTGCCCCTCAGAGGTCCCGGGCCTCCACTGGCAAGGGCCAAAAGCAGTTTGTGTTCAAATCTTCATTTCCAGCGTTTAAACGCGATCTCCACGTTCTATCCCCAGGCGGTGCTCGCAGCC
>WBMW01006322.1:834-11946 GCA_013396635.1 Penelope pileata
CGGGGGCAATGGCGAAAGTGCAGGCCCGGCGCGGGCGAGGGGGTTAGGGGCGCCCCCCCCGCCGGAGACGCCGCGGCGGGACACGCCCCCGCGATGTATCAACTTGTCCGCCGTGGCAAAAGTTCAGGCCCGGCGCGCTCTCATTGGTTCGCCGCCGCGTGACGCGAGGCCTCGCTGCTTCCTATTGGCTTGGCCGCCCCGCCGGCCCCGCCCCCCCGCGCGGCGCGGCGTGCCTGTGAATGAAAGGCGCCTCGGCGGCGCCGCGCTGGGTCCCTGCGCCCGCCCGCCCGTCCGCTGCGGGGCGGCGTGGGACGCGGCCGAGGGGTGCCCGCCCCCGGGGGCTGCAGAACGGTTCCATCGCGGGGGTGAAGCCCGCAGAGGTCCACCTGCGTGTCCCTAAAGCTGGGACACTTCCTGTGGAAGCAACGACCCAAACTGTGACATGTCGCAAATGGGCCATTGCCACCGTGCAGATCTCTGTCACTCTTAACTACAGCTCATGGATGGCAGCTGCTCACCCAGCACGGCGGTGCCCGCAGTGCAGCAGCACGGGTGTGTGGTGGGGCGTCCCCACGGCACCAGCACTGCGATTTTATTTCCAGTATTTAATATTTAATCTCCAGTATTTCATGTTGTACCCATAGAAGAGAGAGGTGGGGAGGTTACAGCACGGCGTGAGCCACTGCTGGGTACAGAGATGAGGGCTGGGGACCCCCATCTCCCCCCAGCACCGTGGGGCTGCTGCTGGCAGCAACTGCTGCACAAATGGCTCTGGTGGCACCGACCGCTCCGTTTCGTTTGGTGCAGTGGCTGTGATCTCCCAGTCTGAACTGAAGCTTCATTTGACTCTTGCAGATGTCACTCTTTGCACAGTGACGCGCTGTGATGGGACTTGGGATGGTCTGCAAGGTGCAAAAAGCAAAACTCTGCCAACCACTGGGCCCCGGGCTCCAGCCCTCAGCATCCCCAGATCCATCACAACCACGGCACCATCTCACCCTGTGCATGCCCCCGTCCCAGGGATGCTGTGGCCATGGCAGTGCCCAGGTGTCAGCCACCCTTTGCCACTGCTCCGTGGATCCACTGAGCACAGAGGGTGCACACTGAGGGTTGCAAGAGGTTGCAAGGAGTTGCAAAGGGTTACAAAGGTTTGCAATGGGATACAGAGGGTTGCAAGGAGTTGCAAAGGTTTGCAGTGGGACACAAAGTGTTGCAAAGGGATGCAAAAGTTGTTTCCCACCACTGTGCATAGAGTTTGGAGCCTGCATTTGCTACCTTCACGTTTCTCCACCACTTTTGCAGCCCAGCACCGTGCTGGGATGCCCACCTGCTCAGTGCAGGATGCTGGGCAGCGCAGTGAAGGAGCCCCGTGCTGCTGCCATCTCCCAGCGTTAGGGCTGCAAAAAGCCCTGGGAGCACAGTGCCTGCCCTGCTGCCTGCTCCCGAGGGAATGCATTTGTATCCCTGCACGCAGCCAAGAGCAGAGCCCCGGCAGCTTTTGCCCTTGCAGATTTTGGGGTGCACGCTTCAAGCTGGCGGCCCCATCCCAGTCCCCGTGGTGCGGGCGCTGCCTTTGCTCCAGGAGTGACAAAGTGGGGACACGTGGGAAGGAACGCTTCCCAAACTCACGCTGCATCAGGAGGAGGAGGGAAGGGGAAAAAATAACGAAATTCCCCCAGATCAGCCCAAGGCTGCATCTCCCCGGACCCAAAATTCACGTGAACGGGTTAATGGAAACTCCACGAGGCCGCTGCTGCTCCCCGGGCTCCTCGAGGCCCTTCCCACGAGTCGCTCCTGTGGGTGGGGACAGCTGACTCACAGTTTCCAGGGCTGCAGCGGCATTTCAACACCGAGCTGCAGCCTTGGGGACGGATGGCAAAGAGCACATTCCCAGCAGAGCGCTTGGGGAGTTTCTGACAACATGTTTTCTTGTGTCAGAAAATGTCACTTTGGCAAAACCGATTTTTTTTTTTCTTTTTCTTTTGGGTAGCAACCTACTGGTTTCCACAAAGGGCCGTTTGGGGATGGGTTCATTGCAGCATTTCCAGTGGAAACCACAGAGGTAAAAGCATCTCCCAAGAGGCTCCCACCTGCGGGGGATGGCACACAGCCACTCTGCTGCAGCCCCACCTGGGGACCCTGGCTTGCAGCACAGACATGGGGACATGGGGATATGGAGATATGGGGATATGGGGACATGGGGACAAGGGAACATGGAGACATGGGGATATGGGGACGTGTGGACAAGGGAATATGGAGACATGGGGACACGGACAAGGGGATATGGGCATATGGAGACATAGGGATACAAGGACACAGGGACATGAGGGCACAGAGATGGGGACACAGGGACACTGGGATATGGGGATATGGGTGACAGGAGAAGACCCTGGGACTTTGGTGGGGTCGCAAGCCTGTTTCTCTAGATCTCTCCTGGACCAGTTTGTATCAATAATGCAGCAGTTACTCAGGGAGAGTCCAACTTTAAGCCCGGGGATGGGAGCACCCAGCCTGGACATGGGGCGTTGGGTCCCGGTCCTGCACCGAACCTGACGCAGCCCAAGGCACGCACCGGTGCCTCGGGCTGTGCAGGACAGAAATGTGCTCCTCCAAACCAAATGCCAGCCCTCACAGCAGGGAAGGGGGTTTCATTCCCCACCAAAAAATGTTTAATTCCCTTGGCTTCTCTCTCTCTTTTTTTTTTTTCACTAGGGAGGAAGGACATTTATTTGCATTGCAAACATCTTCGCTCCAATTCAGCACAAATCTGTACAAGAGTGGCTTGGAAGCACAGACAGCATGGGGACAAACATTCACACCCTTTCCCTTTTTGAAAAATGCACAACAACCTGAAACACATCCTTACTGGGAAGCTCCCTTGCTATATATTCTGGGCTGTGAGGAATACAGTTCTATATGGGTCCCATTGGGACTTAGTGATGACATACAGGTGCTAATTCCTCCTGGAGGAGACAGAGAGGTTTGGGCAGTGCTCCTCTGACCGTGGGTTTCTGAGGACCTGTGGGGTTGCAAAGCAAACCCGCAGCTCCCATAGCAAGGCCGTGCAGCCCAGCAGCACGGCACGGGACTCAGCAATGGGCATCGTTCTGCGCAGTGCTCTGGGATGAGCTGATGGTCGGGGGACAGATCTGCCTGCAGTCAAAGCTCCTGATGCCATTGACAGTGATTGTCAATGTCCTTTTGGACTCAGAACCTTATAAAATGGTGTGTGGGGAGGGAGAGGATGAAGGCACTGGCATGGCTTGAGGCCATCCATCCATCCATCCATCCANAGGCTGCCCTGTCCTGGCTGCAGGAGCGCAGCAGTGTCGCAGAAACCAGATGCTCTGTTCCAAGAGGAAGAGAATTGCAGCCTCCCTCGTCCACCAGGGGATAGACCGAAAACCCACGCTACCCAGAACAAACACGGGGGTTTGTCCTTTTTATCAGCATTTATTCAGCAGCCTGTGGAGACAGTCTGCCTCGCCGGACTCTTTCCAGGCAGATAACACCCAGCTCTGAAAGCGCCCTTTGCTGTTTTTTGGCTTGGCATGGGGGAATTGCCATTTCGAGCCGATGCAGCGGGGTGACATGCCAAGCCCGGCATCTTCAGAACACAGCTCTCTCCCTGTCCACGTTTACCCATACAATCTGCAAACACAGACCTGGAAGCTCCCTGGGAGGGGGAGGATTAAACCGGGATTATTGCATTCGGAGCTGGTCCAAAGTAGAGGGAGGAGAGGCAGAGATAAAGCCGGCTTGCAGTGAGCCCTGTGCGGCGGCGGTTTGCTGTGTCTGGCGGAGCTCTCCCCGCAGCAGGAGGTCAGTCTGCAGCAGGGCAGGACGGGAGGAAGCGCAGGGTGAGGAGGACATCAAAGCAGATGTGAGAAAGGTCAGATCTAAATGCAACCTGTCCGCCTGGGCGAGGGCTCGCTCTTCTATTTACGATGGTCCTTTTTGGGAAGGGCTGCCCAGAGCCAACCAGGGCAGGCTTGTAACAAGGTCATTTTTCTCCCTTGGAAAACACAAAATGGACAGGCTGGGCTGTTGGCTTTTCTCCCTTCCAGGATCTGCTGCCCTGGGCAATGTGTTGCAGCAGCTCTTTGCTGCGGTGACCGGTGTCGGGTGCACGTCGGACTTGGGGGAAGGAGGAACAGAAGTGGGAAGAGAATAGAAATAGGGACTGAGTCATGGGCTGAAGGCAGCGTTCAGGTGCCCCCCAGAGGTCCTGCAGCCTCCAAATGGGGATGTGAGGACCCTTGGGGCAGGAGGGAGCAGGGTCTGCTCCGCTTTGGGCCAAAGGTGGCTGGAGGTGGTCCCGACTGACATGCCCAACCTACGTCTCTGTTGGGGTTGAAGCCTCGCTTCGAGCACGGCTGCTGGATCTGCAGAAGCTCCTGCAGGAGGATGTGAAATGGATGCAAAAGGATCGAGGATGCAAACGAGCAGATGGAGCACGGCAGCTCCTGACAGCAGCCAAGCTGTGTGTCGGGTCGGTGGGGTCAGCTCCTTTCATTTAGCCACTGAGTGCACAACGATGAACCTACAGCAGTCAGAGGTGGTGGGGATGCAGAAGTGCAGAAGGGCTCATGGAGGGCTCGGGAACCACGGGACCTTTTGGGGTCACCGCAGTCCTCATCCCAGGGACCATCTCTGTCCTCACTGAGCTTTGTTTAGTGCTGGGGCAGAGGACAGCTGCCACCAGCAAGAGTCGTTTGGGAGGAAAGGAGCAAACTGTGTTGCACAAACAAAATCAATCCCCAAAGGTTTGGGCATCGCTGCCCTCCTCCAGCTCCCCATCACCTCGCTGTCACATGGGCTTGGGGACAGTGACACGCAGCAGTGCCCGCACTGGGATGGCACCAATGGTCCCACCAGAAGTTATTGATACTGCCATCAGCCCAACAACAAACGCTGCCCTCCACGTCATAAAGCAAGGGTGGCATTTTTATGAGCTGAGGTTTCCTCCTTTTTTTTTTTTTTTCCCCTTCTTTTTTATGGCCTTATCCACAAATGCTGAGAGCCAGAGGGAATTATTTGTTACTTACATTAAAGCCATCAGACCACAGTGCTGCAGCCGCTCCCCGTATCGTTATTTTCCTCTCCTGGCTCTGTGTGAAGTTCATTATTAAGCCTCAGCGAACGCAGACGTCCTCACAATGCACTGAGCGCTAATAACTGCTAAGCAGCATTATTAATTATTGTAATTACAGCATTTAAAATAGATTTTGATTCTATTAAAGAGAATACTTTCCTACTCTTCCAACCAAAAAAATCCACAAATGTAGCTTATTAACACTAATTCTGTTCTTATTGGGGAAGCTATTGTTGGATTTCAGAGCAGCCCGTCAGGGCGTGCTGGGATGGCTCAGTCCGGGCTCACTGGGCTGGAGTGGGGCTGGAAGGACACTGGTGGGACCACGATCTGGGGTTTGGTGGTGGACGTCTGCCTGCACCCACTGAATCACAGAATGGTTGGGTTGGAAGGGACCTCCAAGCCCACCCAGTGGGCTGGTTGCCACCCCACCCACAGTCATGGCCCATCCAAGCTTGGGCACCTCCAAGGATGGGGCACCCACAGTCATCACTGCGGAGCAGCATCGCTGTGAGCATCCCCATCGCTGCTGGGAGCAGGATTGCCTGTCCCGCAGGTGGGTGGGTGCGTGCCATGGATGGGGCCAGGAGGCACCGAAGGGCTGAGCTGGGGCTGCCCACAGAGCTCCCTGTAGGCACACTGTAGGGTGGCCGTCCCGCAGCCCGTCGTTACCCCTCGCTGCTGACGCCCAGTGGAATTATTCACGCTGAAGCCAGACAGACACACAGACGCACGGCTGCGCTTTTAATTACGGCAGCACGGAGATAAAAGCTTCAGAGAATAATTCCCAGCAATTAAAAATAATTCTCGGGGCTCGCTGCCCTGCTGCCCGCCGTGTTTTTACCGTTTTGCCCCCGAACGCGGCGCGCTGCCGTCCCCTCCCCAGCACTGCCGGGACATTGCTCTGCCACAAAGAGTTAAGATCTCGCCCGTGGGGCTGTTTGTGCTGCCGTTCACGTGTTGGTACCTGTCATTTATTTAGGGGATGGGACATGTCCAAGGGATGGAGACAGGCGGGTTAGTCACTGCCCGTGGGCTGCAGTCTGCAGCGCCTGAGGTCACTTCCAAAGCCCCACAACAATGGGAGGGAAGCGGGGCCGGGGAGACCTGCAGGAAGCGCTGAGATTAAAGCCGAGATAGCCCTGCACAAGAGCGGGCTGCAAGAATGTTCCCGATGTTCTGTCAACAGAGTTTCTTCCTCGCTGAAGACTGTCTATTTTAAGGCTGAGCTCGCACCAAAAATGGAAATCCTTGCTCAGTGGCCATCGGCGCGGCTTGGGTTTGTGCGAGGAAATGAGCCCTCCGCTCCCCGACGCTCTCCTGCCTTGGGGAAGGGATGGCAAAGGAATGTGGAAGCGCTGTCAAAGAACGTTGGAGATGTCCCCATGCAGCCTTGCCCACCGTCCTGCCCTGTGCCTGCAGATTTGGGACATGGGAAGTTCCCCTGGCAGCCATTGGGGCATTGGCGCAGGGCAGAAATGCAGGAGCACGTGTAGATGCAGATGCAGACATTTTGATTTTTAAGCAAAATAATCCAAGGCCGCACGTACTTAACGCATCAAGTACCTCCGGGTGTTTTGGAAAACACTAATAGCAACCACATGACTGGTGTAAAACTCTGGTTTTCCATCCAGACGCACTATTGTTTGCAGATAAATACATTCCATTGAGCTTTTTTGCATCGGAGCTTTCTGCGTGTGGCTTCTGTGTCTGGCCCGGGGGGGAATCGGGGTCGACAACAGCATTGGTGGTGAGGGAACCAGTGACACGGGCCGAATCCTGCCCTCCAAGGGCTGCAGGGAGGGGAGGGATGGGACAAGGAGCTGCACAACGCGCTATAGCTGCACCGGAGCTAGGGCAAGGCAGAAACACATCCCTGAGAACGCAAACATCCATCACTGAGAGCATCCAAATTCCTCAGTGTTATATTTATGAAGCCATTCGGAGACATGACACAGGCCAGTTCCTGCAGCTCCTGCCCTGTGTTGTTAAGGACTCATGTTACAGAGCCCTTTGAAGGCACGGGGCCGGCGGTGCGGGGCGCGGGCGGGCTCTGCCCCGCTGCAGGCAGAGATAAGGCAGAGCCCCCGATGGCACTGGGGGGTTTGGCTGCAGATAGGGAAAGCGTCCTGCTGGAAGCACGGGCAATAACCAGCTGGCAGTGTGCATGGGGTCACCCCCAGATCAGATCCCACAAGGGGACGCGGCTCCGAGCCGCAGGATGCAAAGGGAAATGGGGATGGATGGGTTTGTGTCCAGGGAGAAGTGGGGCTCCCAGCCCACTGCTGGCACTGGTTGTGCACACAGTGCTTGGGCTGCCCAGGCTGGAAATCATCAAACAGTTGGGCAACATCAGTTAGATGTTAGAAAGAGGCTAAAAATCTCTTTTTCAGCATGCAACCCTCGACACCAGCCATTGCTCCCATAATTACACAGAACACCCAACCACACTGAATTTGGGTGCGTTTCCATGGATAAGAAGATGAAATCATAGAATCATAGAATGGTTGGGTTGGAAGGGACCTTTAAGATCATCCAATTCCAACTCCCTGCCATGGGCTGGGTGCCCCCCCAGCTCAGGCTGCCCAGGGCCTCATCCTGGCCTTGGGCACCTCCAGGGATGGGGCACACACAACTTCTCTGGGCAACCAAAATGCTCATAGTGCAGCCCTCCACTCCGAGGCTGATTTACGGCCGAGGCCTCAGGCAAATCGCTTACTGGGCTTGTGGTTTTGTTTCCTCATCTCCAGAATCTCTTTCACTGCTGATGTGTGAGTGGGAATTAACATCCAAACTTTGTTTTTCAGAAGTATTTTAAGATCCATCTTGTGTTTCGCGAATGTTTTGGAACGCTCTTCCTGCCCTTGCATGAGGGTTGCTCGCTGCCAGCTCCGAGCTCTTCCTGCGGAGCTGCGATGCCTCTGTGCATGGCAGCTACAGGTGTTTGCTTTCTTGGAGTTGGGGTTGAGCTGCTCAGTTAAGTGCAAAGGCATGGGAAGGAAGTCTTCTGCCAGTTCTGCACAGGATACATGGAGAAAAATGGTTCCCCCATGGAACAAAGCCAAGTGGGTCCAGCACAAACCGATGGGCTGTGGGTTAGCAGGCTCTGGGTGGCCCTAAATACCCCAAAATTCTTCATCGAAAGTGAAGCTTCATCAGCCCCGCATGACCTGGAAGGGACAGCAGGGGCTTCAGGCTGAGCCCCGTGGAAACTGGGAGCGGGTCTGACTGGGAACCGCGCACGCTTTGGTCTCTGCCTGCTTGTTGTTAAACTCATTAAAAACATCGGGGTTTTTTGCATCTTAAAAGTCTTTCTAACTCCATAAAATATGTGAATGCTTAAGAAAGAATCTGTGTCCGACTGCACACAGGATGACTAACAAGCAGGAATCTGGCGGCGTTCAAAGGGAGCGAGAGCAGCCGGCGAGCCGTGGCATAACGAGCTCATTTGCCTGCAGCCTACCTGGTGCCCTCCTCAGACGTCGCTGGCGATGGGTCATCGGCTCCTCCGCCCACCTGGCTGATTTTAAGCTAAAGACACAAAATTAGCAGTCTCAGACACGCACCAGCCCAAGGCTGGTCGCTTCCTTGTAATATGGGTGCTGAATTTCTGTTAGAAGAAAATTCAAAGTGTTTCAGAGTGAAAGGTTTGGAGACTTTGACTTGAAACGATCTCCATTTATGAATGCCATTTCGTTCTATTTTTAAAGCGCTGCAAAGTTTCGAGAGCGAGTCCAACCACGCGTTCAACCAAACCAACATTTTTGTTCAAATCCTCATTTCCCAGAAAAATTGTAAACCATTTGTTTTATTCAGAGCAAGAACGAACCTTTCCCCCCAAACTTTGGAACTGCCAATAATCCATTTTTATCCCAGATTTAATGCTTTCATAAAACTCCCTTACTGGAACTGCTGGATCTTGAGGATGTCGTTAAGCAGATACCTTGTGCTGTCACTGAAATCCGTGACATTTTGTAAGACTGCAATTCCCCAAATTCATCTCAGAATGGAGCACCCCAGTCCCTGGGGTGTTTACAGCCAATTCTTCCTCTGTAGGCAAAATTAACCAAGGAGCTGAAGCTGCTGAAAGGCACGTTGCTGTCTGGCACAGGGGGCATAGGTTGAAACAGGCAGAGAAAAAAGCCAGCTACGCTCAAAGCACTGCAGGATCCCGGTGGAACGGGCACGTGAAGAATATTTGACACAGAGTCAGAGGAGGGGAAAGGCAGGAACTGGGTGATGCTGGGTTTTTCGTGAGGAAGAACATTTCTAGGGTGATGTCCCTGCCATGGGAAGAGCTCCATGCTTTAGTTTGGTCATGACCAATGCTCTCCAACATTTCACAAGGCCAGGTTCTGTCCCACAGAGAGCTGGAACAACACAACTTTCTCTCCATGTCCTGCCAGCCCAGTGGGGGTCCCAGCACTCAGAACCCATCAGCCCCAAGCTGTGCTGCTGCCCGTGAAGTTCCCCTTTGGTTCTCTGGCTGAATGCAGCCCCAGGCCACGTTGATCTCCCCAGCAATGGCCACTGTGCCCGAAGGTCTCAGCTCCTCGTGGGTCGGTGACATTGCTGCTCTTGGAGTGCCCCTCCACCATGGAGCATTTGGGCATTGTTTGCTTTTCCTGTTTTGTTTTGCACAGGATAACTCCCCTCTGCAGAGTTACTAAGGCTCCACAAACAGGCTATTTATAAACTGAATGGCTCTGCGTGGCCCAAGCCAAATGCAGGCCGTGTGTTCCTTCAACAGTAAGCAAAAATCTACAATTTTACAGAGGTTTTTCATACCTGGGAGCCTCCCAAACCAGGCGTGCACCAACTCCATGTGGCACAGCGGCTGTGCAACACCTGACGACACAGAGTTCTCTGGATCTGTGCTAGAGAAACCAAATCCAGAGTCTAGCACCGATGTTGCAATGGGATGCATGCAAAGATGCTGCACAGTTGTAAGACCAAGAGAAAAGGTTGAACGCCAAGTACAGGTGCCATTCTGGAATGGATTTTGAATAGGTCAGAGAAGTTCAGTCCTCCTCTCTTTTACAGTTTAGAAAGTTGACAGTAATCTGGGTGGAACAAGAAACAGAACAAGCCAAGCGTTCAGCTCCAAGCACTCCCACACCATAAGGCAGCCCCTGCCCTCCTCCCCACCTCTCAAAATAGACCCCAGCCAAAAATCAGCCACTTCTAAAACACCGTATTTCTTCTGCTCAGAATCCCCAGATAGCTCATGTTTCCTTTCTTCTGGTATCTCCTCTAACAAGAAAGCAAAACAGCTTCACTTTGATGCAGCAGCTGATGGCATTAAGAAACCCCTACCCAGCACTGCGGTGGGCCACTGCCACTCCCTTCCCTGTTCTTAAGCGGCTGCATGCCCATGGATCATGGCTGGTGCCTTCCCCACGCTCCCCTTGCCTTTGGCCTCCAGAACACATTGTTCCTGTCCATCGCTGGGGCAAGTGTTCTCCTGGCTCCCGCAGAGCCGGGCTCTGCCTCTCCACCACCTGCATGTGCCTGCTCTGTAGGAACTTGCTCTGGCACCATCAGATTACTGCTGGTAACATCGCTTATCCTGCTGCAGCTCCTTCCCAGTGAGCAATGAAACGTACCTAATCCAGGCTGATTAAAGAGAGGCACGTTTCGTCATCCATCCACGGCTCTGACCGCTCCATCAGAACTTTGGTTTATGGGTTGCTCACGGCTCCATCAGATTGAAGCAACAGTCGGCGTCCAGGATGGAGACGCGGGGTTATTTCAGATGTGTGGGGATGTTGGGCTGTGAAAACAATGTGCCTGCACCCTGCAACACGGAGGCTCTGAGATCACACAGTGGGAACCAGCGGAGGCTCAAACCAAGCTTCCCATTTGCCACCGAAACAAGGATGGAGCAGCCACCCTCCCCGAAGTGGTGTTGGTTTAATGACCTTCCATTTAGGCGTTAAGGAGCGAAATGTCTCACCCTGCCGAGGTGCAGGGATGTGACTCCGTGCCCCACTGCCGGGAGCTGCCTCCCTCCTGGC